>JAUZNC010057271.1:0-11432 GCA_034780395.1 Vannuccia rotundouncinata | reverse complement strand
TTTTGTATGTACCTATAAATACTAATAATAGGTTGTTATCATTGTTCCATAATTACTAATTATATGAGAAATTTTATATACTTTTACTATAAACGTGTGAAATTTAATATTTTATAATGCTTTAATATATTAAGACACCAATTTCAATAACCTTTAAAAATATTACTTTTTTTGTCACGTGAGTCTAGTTACATAATATACTTATTTATTTAATTGATTAATACTATTTGATAGATTGATACCTATAAGTAACCATAATATGTTAAATTATTGTAGACATAGATGAAATATTGAAGATTATAGTAGGTTTGCTCACATAACATGTCCGAATTTTTGTCGTGTCACACGCCGTTTTTCAAAATTTGAATTTTTCCATATCATTGTAACTTTAAAAACTTTACATTAAACTTCTAGACGGATAAGGTAATAAATTGGCTTGATGCACGCGTAAGTGCCATCAGAAGTTACCATTTTCAATAAAAGATTTTAATAATTACAAAGATCAGCAATATATTAGTTTATTATTAGTAGATTATTCTATAATATGTTCTATAGCTAATTCAAAATCACAAAAATAGGTTTCGACTGTCTTTTCAATGCATGTCATGAAAAAATGAACCAATAAATGAAAATAGATGAAATATAATGAATTTATAGAATATATAAAAAAATAACAATAAATACGAACATACAAAAAATATATAAATATTTTCAGAGGTACAATATCTTATTAAAAATACAGTTTTGAAATTTATATAACGAACTAAATCAAAAGGCAATATCGTACCTAAGTAGATTCGATTTAAAACGATTGTAAATTTTTTTAATAATAGCTGATTCTTAATTGTACACTAAATATGATCGCAGCACAAAAGAAGACTGAATACAAAATATCTTTTGGCATAATCCCCGTCACATTAATGATAATTGTCGATAAAAAACTTGTAAATCTTGCGCGAAAGACTGGCCGGGTACGTATTAACAAGGCAAACAAATATTTTATTATTATAAAATAAATCCATTCATGTGTCAAAGGTTTTTGAAATAAGTAGAAATATGTTTGAATCTACACGACTGGAATGTCTGTTGATATTGGAAAGAGGAGAGGTTGACTATCCTCTCTTTGGTATTGACCATATTTGTAGTGAAATATTCTGAAATGAAAACAAAAGAGAAGAATAGCAAAAAAAATTATATTCAACGATTTATTTAGAACAAATAGTTTTGCAGAACATAATTATCATGTAATTTTTATACAATTGTCTAATGACGAATAAAATTAATAAAGCAAGACACAGGTAGCAATTATCTTATAGGCTCTTGCTATCATAAAAATGAAACACAAATGTCTGAAACGATTTGAATAAACACTTAATGACTAAATAAAACGAAATTTAAAACTAAAATCAATAGGTAAAAACAGTTCAAGACACACAATCCAACTGTTTAATTGACAGTATCTAAATCAATTTATATTTAAATTATAATATATTTCCCATATATTCCTTTATTCCAAAAAATCGAGTTTGTCATCAATGACACATATTATGGTATAACCATTGTAGGTATATTTTCATCACATGTAGATGAGAGCTCTTAAATTTGCAGATATGTTGAAAAATTTCTCACCTATAGCTTGAGAAATCTTTGTAGATATATATGGAAAACAATAAAATTTGTAGATAAAATGCAAACGTTACCCCATTGTGATCCCACCAAGACCCGTAAGTACTGCCGCGAATATAAAGACAAAATTGAACATCACACTAAGGGTAGCCTGATAAATAGCATTGAGAACAACTCCACCCAGCATTATTCCCAGTGTCTCCATCATAGCCATACTCGAAAAAAGTACACCTGAAGGGCCAAATAAAAGTGCGAAAGTTGATATCATGTGTCAAGAAAGAAGAAGACGTGTAATTATAATGTTTGATAGTGAATACCTTGCTCATCTTTTGAAACTAGTTTTGACATAATGGACCTAATAAGAGGTACACAGAGACCGGTAAATAGTCCAACAGCAACACCTGCGAACAAAAATTAAACAAAAAGTATCAACTTAGACTATTTAATAAATACAACTTGCACTATTGGAAAAATGAAAACCATTAGTAATAGATTGTAATCAAGAATAAACGATCTGTACTCGGCTTACTTGTATATAGAGTAGGAAACATTGCATCTTGAGGCACCTGAGATGCCAAAGCAATCAGAAGAAAATTGATAGTAAAGAAAAAGAAGCCCCCCTCAACAAAACAAATGTCTTTCACCCATTTTCGGAAAAGAAAAACAATTACAATGAGACCTATAAAGAGAAAAACACAAACGATATAAAATAATATTTTACAATACTTTATTTTATTAAAATTGGTGTGAATGAATGTGACTAAGATAAAAATTAATTCAAATAATGGTAACTCAACCAGTTAATTATAATATTCAGGTACTTTAAGTAAACAAAAACTCGCTCATCACATAGTTTCGAAATTCTCACAACAAAGTTACTACATAAAATTCGATTATAAAAATAATGATACAAACAATTGCATGTATATGAAGGTAAGGACACAACCGATAAAATCTAGAAAACCTGCACTGGTATCAAAAGTATTATTATATCGTTTTGACAATTTTGAATGAAACTAAAAAAAATACATTATAGGATCGTTATTTATTCTGTGTGGAATAGCAAACATCTAACTATACTCAATGAAAAACAGCAGAATGTTACACGTCATAAACACTAGCTGAATCGTCCAACTGTGATGGTAACTAATCAGCAGTAAAATAACTTTGCGTCTGAAATCTAGTTCTAAGTTCTATATCATACTGATGAGTTGTAGAAGAAGAACCAACCTATTCCAACAGTGGCAGTACTTGCTCCCCTAAAGTAGCCCAGCCCCACAGAGTCCCAACAAAAGGGTTCACTGAGTAGATAGATAGTGATGACCCCCATGTGGCCGATGTAGACCGAAATATGGATGAAGAATGCGAAGAGACAGAGTCCAAGAAGCACTGCCCGAGACCGACTCTGTGTGAACAACTGGAAACCAAAATCACACGAATAGTTACAGCGATGGAGAAATATACGAAAAAGATTATGCATAAAAAGCAAGGCCCTTTGACCTACCTGTAAACCCAATTTGAGAACTGTTAACGGATTAAGAAGGGCTTTGGTATTCTCCTCTGATGAAGGGTTAAATCTTCTTGACCGTGTGCAGCGTGGCGCAGTCTCGGGAAGGCATGTGAGATAAAAAACACTAGTGAGGAGGAGACCCGTCATCCCAAGGAAGGGGTCCAGGAAACCTGACAGACGAATCCACCATCCTGCGGCATAGAATGGATATGCGTTTTGATTAGATTACAAAAACCTTCAAATTATAATATTGAATTAATTAAAGTACAAGGTGATTATACTTTTCAAGCCGTATGAGTCATAAAGTACACGAGTGCAAAGGTCGTCCACATCTGTTTTTCATGTCTATAAAACTATCTATAGAGAGAATACACGATAGGTCTCACCTACAAAGAATTGTGATAATAGCCCTGATAGGGATATGGAGGCTTCAAAAGCACTGATGGCGATATTTCGTTGATGACTGGAAGTTGTGTCGGCAAGAAAAGCGAACACTCCTGAAACCATCCCACCGTAGCCGCCACCAAGTCCGCCAAATATACTGGCAATGGGATATACCCACACAGGCCACTCCAAAAATATCATCAGAGCTGGAATAGCATAACATATCAATATTAAGTTTTTTAACAGAAACAAACACTGCATCATCATATAAAGTAAGACGAAATGGTTTTCGTTTGAATGATAGATTTTCCAGTGAAACTGACAACGTCTACATTAGCATGTACATTTAGAGCAAATGGTGTGTGCATATTTCTGGACAAAGAGTAATTTAAAAAGACAATCGAGAAATGGCTGAGAACCATTTTATTACGATTGATTGGACTTAGATATTATCACCCTGATAATGGTGTTGTTCAGTGGTCTTCATAAAAAATGTAATCAATCTGTAATCTCGATTATAAATTTAGTATATGTGCATCTATAACACGAACATAGACATTAAATATGTTACTTTTAGTTATTTTCAACGACAAAAATTCTTCTGCATAAGTCACGACCAAATTAATACATCCAAGTAAGTTATCAAACATGAAATAAATCAATGGAGTATTGTTAGTCTGTTGGAACGTCAAGAATAAGATTATAAAACATGCGTGACCATAACACTAGGGCTGTTTACTGATTTCTCAAACACTACATGTGGATTAGTATCAGAATAATAAAGACTATTATGGCGATTCACTTGACCATTGAGTTTAAACATGGCTTCAGCGGAAAAAACAATGTTGGAAGCATCACCAAAGTTCATTTGAAAATCCTCACAAAATTGGACTCCGGTCAAAATCGTCTTCGTTTAGTTGCTGAACCAATCTGGGTATCCATGGTTTTAAACCAAGTTTGTGAATAATACGACGAACAGTGGTTCTTGAAATTTCAAGTCCTTGGGATAATCTTCGAGTAGAGTTCTTTGGCTCTTGCATTAGACATTCTGCAGCTACCATACGATTGTTTTCAGTGTTAACAGACAGAGGACGGCCAGGTCGTTTTTTATCGGCAACCGAACACGATTCTTCAAATCTGGCAACAATATCACGTAGAGTGTGCCACCGCACAGTATTTCCATATTGTTCCTCATATTGACGACACACAATACTTATGTTATTATTAGAGTAATACTTCTTGATGCAAAAAATACGTCGCTGCAAATCAAGAGCCATATTGAACAAATGATTAAAATTTTGATTCACAATATAAGTAGTTCAATTATGCATATGTAAATCATCGATTGAAATTTTAATAATCGATTTAAACATAGAGATCGATATGCATAGACAATATAAAGTCAAATATTCATAGACTATTTATTTATTCGACGGTGAATTATGCCCCCACCCTGTACATTTAGTAATTTATGCTTTTATGGCTGATTGAGAGACAACAATTTACAAGTTAATAATGATGGTTTATATAATGGTTTATAAGTATGTCTTTTACTTACCAATTAAGACGCCCTGGAGTAGAAGTCCACCCCAGGACATTAGGATAGTAATACGACGGCCCAAACGGTCAGAATAAGTTCCACAAATGAAAACCGTGAACAAAGCGGGAATTCCCTGGGCCACACTCGAAAACATGGTCATTTGAGAGGAGAGGTGTTGCACCTGTTCTTGTGTTGAACGATCAGGGTCAGATCTGAATGAATTCGACAATAAACACTCTTTTAATCTAGTAAGTCAGAAAATTGCAATAAAATAAAATTAAGTGGTGGGCATCAGCCCAATAGGGACCTAGAAATTGCATAATATCAAGAACATTCCAGAATAATGCATGTTAATAGTAAAACAGTAGTAACATAGATAGTCGTAATTAATAGCATTACAACAAAACTTACACATTCTGATTACACATACTTCCATTGTTATTTTTTCCACCTCCGGGTAAGTGTGCATCAATGGAATATCTGAAATAAATTTTGGAACAGCAAAATAATCACATCTATCAATAGTTAAATAAATTAAATTATTGAGATCCTTCCCAAAACATATAAGATACTTGAAAATACAAAAATTGTTAACTCACCTGTGGTAGATATACTGAGAAGTAATAGTATACTGAGCCATATTTCCTGCATGGATTGACACTAAGAGGCAAAGGAGTAATACAAAATGATACCAACGAAAAAGTTGATATGAAGCATTCACATCTTTAGAAACATTATTAGAATTTCTATCATCTTCATCCGTCCAATCATCATTTGGAATAGGATTAGAAGACATCTAAAGAAAAAAATAGAAGATAAAAACACAATTATAGATACTCTCATTTAACTCATTTAAAGGGTTTAAGAAAATAGAACATTATAACAAATATTTTTCTGGGACTAAATGTTACTTCCAATTATATCCAAAGTATGTAATATAGTAAACCCTCAATTATCTGCCCCATTTGTCTGGAACGGATTTCCCTTCATTATAAAACCCCTATTTATCCGCTATCCACCACTCAGATTTGAGTACTATCTACACTATATAAAAGCCCCTCGATAATCTGCCTTATTCAGTATAGCACAATAGGCTGTGGATTACATATCTAAGGATAAATACTTTGTATGTGGTTGTGGGTCTCCTGCAGTAAACTAACTGCCTATCACTGATCATTATAGCTTGTGGCAATGTATTGCTTGTATATAAGTCATCACATCATTTAGATATTAGACTAAAAGAAAATGCACTAGTTATCATTGTTATAAAAGCAATTTGAAACACGCACACATCGTTCTAACAATTTATGAAAAAAAATAAAAATGCAATAGGCACTCAGCCAGAAATCTCTATCTGAACATTTTTCTAAATCTTTTAATAAACCTGTCAATAGGTGATAATCTAATCAATGAAGAAGAATTGGAAAATTCGAGTGTCAATAAAGCTAGAAAAACATCGCCCTATGAACAGTTGGAAGAGGCCTTATTTTTGTGGTTTACTGATGTGCGGTCCCAAAATTTACCTGTTACTGATGACATCCTAAAAGGAAAGGTGCAACAATTCTCTGAGTATATGGAACTGTCCATCTTCAAGTCATCAAATGGTTGGATTGACAAATTTAAAAATCGAAATCAAATCTCATTAAAAAGAATATGTGGCGGCAATGATGAAATATGTGGAAATATGACAATGATGTTGAAGTTGCACGCATTAACTTGAATGAGCAGCTAAAACTCTATGAATGAAAAATATCTTCAACATAGATGAAACGGCATTGTTCTTAAAATGCTAACCAACAAATCATTGACAATGGATACTCACACAAAGGGTAAAAAAGGAATAAAACCTGGGTATCTTTAGCTTTAACATGCTATGCTGACGGGACTGAAAAGCTGAAGCCATTAGTAATAGGCAAAAGTAAAAAACTACAAAGTTTTAAAGGATTTAATGCAGAACTTTACACTGATTATTATGCCAATAAAAAAGCGTGGATGTGTACAACAATTTTTCAAACGTGGATTATTAACTTTGACAGAAGTATGTGTCTTTCAAATCGCAATGTCTTACTTCTGCCTGATAATGCTACTAGTCATGTTGTTCCAAATAACTTGACAAAAGTTTAGTTTTCACACCAAATATGACTTCTGTATTACAATCAATCGATGCAGGAAATATACAGTGCTTCAAAAGTTACTATTATAAACTTCAAGTCAAGGCATTAATCAACCAAATGGACAATAACGACACAGCAGTACCCTTCATCAAACATGCCTGGAGTTACTTAATGGAGACGACTGATATCAACTGTTGGAATCACACAAAGATTCTGCTACAAATCATTGATTCAATCTCTCAATCTCAGATCCCGACTTCAGCTCCATTTGACCCCAATAATTTGTTCCAATGTCTTAAATAAGTTACTTAAATATTACAGAAAAAGATATGCCTGCTGATGAGTTCTGCAATATTGATAATCAGGAACAAACTGAAGGGGCAATGACAGATGAAGACATTTTACAAATGGTTAAAACAGTAGATGACAAGGATGATGAAGAGAATGCACCCGAAAATACCTCACAACCAACAACTACAGGCAATGCTCAAAAGGCTATCGAATTTTTTTTCTTCATTTTTTAATATGTAAATTGTGAGGAGGAAATTGACAAGATAATCGCTCTCCAGAAAAACTGTACAATTTAATTAGATATTTCAGAACAAGTTAACTAATTTCAAGGTTATCAACCAAAATAGTTTATTGAAAGTTACATTACAGATTCAGTTAAAATTTTAAGTGTCTAACTGACTCATTTTAAAAAGCAAAAACTTGTCAACTTCATTTATATTCAATTGTTATATCCATATATTAAATACTAAATCATTTATAACAGTAATCAAATATGAAATTGTATAATAAAGTTAAAATTATATGAATAAAATACAACACATTTAAACTAAAGCACTGTGTAAAATCACTGCTTATATATGTAGGAAAATATACTATATAGGATTCTTACATTCCTATTGTATGTACCTACTATTGATAAAGCAAATTTAGAAAATTTTATTTTGAATAGTGATTGAAAGCAAAAATCCTATATTCGAAAAAAATTAATATAATGAATTATATGCTAATTGAAAATATTTAAAAATATGAAAATACAATAAGTAAAAGAAATATAGAAAGTGAGTTTTATATTACACAATCGTTATATTATTTGAAAATACTAAAAATAGAATGTGCTGTGTAAGTCAAATAAATTTTTGTTGCAAATCTTGTGATGCCCAGAAGGAAAAGGTTAAATAAAGAATAACACTGTTGATATTTTATATTTACATTTTTTCAGGTCAATCTTTTTCTTCATTATTTTTCAGAAATTGAGTTAACCACAAAGTGTACAACAGGCATGCTATTGAAGTTATAAAAAGCTTGAAAATACAACCAAGCTACCCAACATTAATTACATATATTTTTTATAGTAATTTATGATTATTATATACAAAAATTTATATTGTAGATTACATTAATCTTCTTTCAAATAATGATCTAGCCTGTATTCCATGTCTTGTGTATCCCAAGCCTATTTTTAACTAGTAAAATTAGAGTAATATTGATAAATTTTTGAAGTACAATTGCCATGGTATGCAGGCTGGCATTCCATGCAGACCAATGAGAATTTATCTTGCATACATTTTATTAATAATTTAAACATTAATTATATATATAAAAGAATATGAGCAAGTTTTAACCATATTAATTCTAGTTTGGTAACCAGATATATGGGTTTAAGGATATAGTTCCAGTAACAGAATAAATTAATTTTTGGATGTACCTTCTTGAAATTATTTAATTAGTTAAAGCAAAACAATTGGTTTTTAATTGTTTGTAAAATAAAATTTATAGTAATGATAAGGAAGAAGTAAATGCTGCCATGGACACAATTACTTATAAAATGATACTGATTGGCTCAATGGATCAATACAATGATGATGCAGTCAAGGCAGCTAGACAAACACATATTTATTGTCATTTACACAGCAGAATTTAAGAATTTGTTTAAAACTTATATATTTTAGTACACAGTTTTATGTAATTTATTGTTATATTTTTCTATTAGATTTTATTGTACAATCAAATTTGATATATATATATATATATGATATAACTCATACTATTTAATTCAATAAATAATTATTACAAATCTTTTGTTCTGTTTATATCCACTTTAGATAACAATAATAACAATTTAATCTAAACTATACAAGTGAAAGTTTAGTAGCTGAAAGATTGAAGTAACAAATAATTAGTCTTGTTCAGCCAAATATATAGAGGTAACTATTGTAATTCAAATAATAAAATAATAAAGTAATCAGAAAATAAAGTAAATAACGTGTAAATTTAGAAAACTTCCTAGATTTGATTGTTACTTTCTAACATCATATGTGCCAAAAATTTGGGCAAACAAAAAAAATTATTTGCTGAAAATGATTATGATTTTCGGTATATAAAAACTAATTTTATTTGCCGAAAATGATTTTTGGTATATATTAAATATTTTCCCCACCATTTATTTGAGTTAGTTTTTTATTGATACCCATTTAAGTGTCATTGCTAATGAATATTTTTTGACATTTACTTTGTATTGTCAGTTTGACTTCTAAATATATAAACAGAACAAAAGTCTTGTAAGTTTAATAAATTAGGTAGTACCTTAAAGTTATATTATATGTATACTTACCAGGCCCATTAAATAAATTAAAGCAGCAATGCATTTGAACAGAGGCCCATAATTTTAGTCAACAATGCAATAACCATGATATATATGTGTACCCACTTTTATAAAGTAATTGCAGTGAGGTCAATAAATATGTATTCATTTAGCTGCCTTGACTGAGTCATCACTGTTAAGCCAATCAGTATTATCTTACTAACTATTGCACCCACTACAACACTAGATTAGAAAACAGAGGAGAATGGATGATTATTGAAAAGAAAAGCAGTAGCCAAGGAGGCGGGAGGGGCAATTGCCCCTTAAACTTTTTGAAGGTGCACCTATTTGAAGGTTGTGCCTATTTTAATATCTATATGTTGAAAAAATAGGAGGCATTATTAACACCTTTTGAAATTTTTTGTTTTTTAATCTGTGTATTAAATTTAGTAAGCACTATATTCAAATTCTTTTGGAAGCATGACGTTGAATAAGCTGTAAGTATAGTTTAAAAGTTATATTAATCAACTCTCTTCATCAGCACCTGCCTCCATTCCTGATCATATCTCTTCATTAGCACCTGCCTCCATTCCTGATCAACCCTCTTCATCAGCGCCTACTTCCTTTTCTGATCAACCCTCTCATCGCCTAACCAGCCCAGTAATTACATATTTCCGGAAAAGCCCTGTGGCAAGGTGACATGTTGTTTTCAACAAAAGTGGTTTCATGATTATCCTTTACCGAAATATGATAAAGTCAAAGACTGTGTATATTGTTTTAACTGTATGAAGGCACATGAGAAGAGTGAGCTGAAATTGGTGACTAAAGTAGAAAACACATTTGTAAGAAAGGGGTTTTCAAATTGGAAATAAACTGTCCAATGTTTTAAACAACACCAAGCTTTGGACTGTCATCGAGTGTCTGGGTATTTTTCAACAACGCTTATTAATGTTGGAAATATAAGGGCAAAGTTAGATTATGTAACCAGACATGCATACACATTCCTTAAACTGAAAATGTTTAGTCACTATTATCGAGTGTCTTCAGTATTTGTGCCAACAGGGCCAGGCGATTTAAAGATAGTACACCAGAAGATTCTAACCTAGTCAACCCACTTAAATTGAGAAGTAAAGACATTCCTTGTTTGTCAGACTGGTTAAAGAAATCAGAAGACACTTATTAAAGCCACAACATCCAAAACAAACTGTGTACACTCATGCCACATTATGTGATTAAGGAACTTGTGGAAGAAATATGGGGAAAGGTTTTTCAATTTAATAGCAGACAGATATCTATAACAAGGAGCAGCTAACAAGCTTGGTACATTGGATAGATGACAATTTCAACCCCCATGAAGCGTTTTTCGGATTTTATCAACTACCTAATATAAAGGCTGCAACAGTCTCATAAAAGTGTACTGATCAAGCTGCAGTTGGACTTGAAGAATTGTTCAGGGCAGTGTTATGACGGCATGAGTATAATGCTTGGACAAAATTCAGGCATGGGAACACAAATTCAAGATATTCAGTGAAAGGCATTGGTGATACATTTTCATGCCCATTCTCTGAATCTGAGTATAAAATCCAGTACAAATGCATGCAAAATTTTGACTGATGTTGTCAATGGCAAAAGAAATTGTCACATTGATCAAATATTCACCTAAGC
>JAUZNC010057270.1:0-13068 GCA_034780395.1 Vannuccia rotundouncinata | reverse complement strand
TCACAACTCGAGATTTTACATAGCCGTTTCTAGCAAGCAACTTTTGAATCTGTACACCCGGGCACAAATGGTTAAACAAATTTTTTATGACACTAATACCTTTGGGACTTTCAAGTTGATGGAAAACACTATCACCTACAACAGTGTAACTCACACTGATATACTATGCATGGTCACTAAATAATTAAAATAATAATTAATATTAATTATGATACTACAAATTAATTTTATCAAATTCAGTTTTAGTAAAAACTTTCTAATTTAGTTATAAAGTTATTAGTTTAGTCATTATATAAAAATGCGTTTTATCACACACACATATATATATATAGGTATATATTATTTAAAGCCAAAAATGATGAAAAGTGGATTAGCTCAAACCTTAAAATAAGTGAAATAATATAAGGAATGTTAACTCAATTTCATTTTAAAATGATTTAGGTTTAAGAACTAACAGAGGTTCAATAAAGTAAAAGGACTTTAACAATTTGCATACTGTATATTTAGATTTCCAAGAAATATGACTTTGAATGACAAACTTAGTACAATAGTCGAAAAGCAAGTACAGATTTTAATTATTATTATATCCTTTACCTATAAAGTTTTGGTTCTCGATATTAAAATTATTTTGTTTACTGGAGGTTTATTATCATTCAGTGCTAATTCTACCAAAACTACATTTCGGAAACTTATCATATAGTTGGCTGTGTTAAAAATAATAACAAATGTTTATATTCTGTTTGCAAAAATGTTACCTATTCCTTAGGCAATCTATTTAATCATCCAATTGCAGGTCTTTTGGATTTCGGAATCTTACCATATATAGTGGACATTATTTATACTGCCTGTATTAAAAATAATAAAGGATTGTAATGTAATGATAAAAACACTGGAACTAAAAAATAAGTACATCTAGTTTTCAAAATGTTAATTTTTTCCTTTCACAGAATAAACCTCTGTTAGCTCGTAAACACAAATCATTTAAAAATGAAATAGAACTAACTGTCATTTTGTATATTATTTATTTTTCAGGTTTGAGCTAACCCATTGTTTCATATTTTTTATAACAAATTAAAAATTATTTTTTCTACTATTTATAATTTAGTGGATTTTATGTTTTGAAATAATAACAATAATAATACAAAATATTATATATGAATGTGATACAATAAAACACATTCTTTAATGAAATATGAGTAACAAAACTAGAATTGAAGCAGGTGCGTTTTATATTTTGCATTTTTTGTTATTTAATTCTATTGTTATTTTAAAGGATTAAAAGTTGTTTTTGTTGCATTTATATTAATAAGCTTAAACTATAAACACCAAAGTAAATATATAGATATATCATAAAACCAGTATGAGAGAAATATAAATAATTTTATAATGGAATAAATTTGTATACTACTTATTTATCCTACTTTAAAAAAAGTTGGGCAAATGAAAAAAGGGTTGTTACTTTAAACAATATTATGTAAATTTTTAAATATATCTTTTCAGATATAATATGCAAATTAGAGACTTTTATTAAATAACTAGTTATAGGTTGCTCACGCACTTTAAAGAATTTAGTTGTTTTGTACAACTTTGTTTAGCAAATCGCTTTTTAAAGTGAGAATTAAAAATATTGAAATATTTTTTTAAAAATATATGCTAATTTTCAATTTTCTTTTTTAGGTTTATATTTTGATTCTGTATTGAATAACACTAATAAATTCTAATTCTGGAAAAATAAAAATGTTCCAGATTTTGTTAACTAAAAACTGGAAGTGTTAAAAAATAAAGTAAGATGTAACAAAAAGCAGGATATAAGCAAGAACAATTTTATTTTATAAATCATACCTCCTTGGATACAACCCCTGGATCGCATTGCCAATTTTTTTTCAATTTAAAATATATGTTAATTTGGGATTAAGTTTTCATAAAGTATGCACAACTTAACATTTTATTGCTCTTAGACTTACAGATTTTTCAAGGAAAAAATATAGTAGCCATAAATTTTCTTTCAAATTGTTTATAATATTATGAAATATTCAATGTTCTTTTGCCTAAAAATTAAAAATCCTTAAATTTAGTTTTTCTGAATATTTTCATCACCTACTTATTAACATATTACTTGCATTTCCTAAAAAACATTTCAGTTATTTAATTAGTTATTATACATATAGCTGTAACAATTAATATTGCTATCAATATTTAATTAAATAATTATTAAGAAAGTGTTACACCTAGCAAATATTAAATTTATAAATATATCTATAGTATGAATTTATAAAACATTTTATATAAAATATATCTTTTCAAAAATTTTTTATTTTAAGTCACCCATGTAACATTAGGAAACTTGACAATTTTAGAATGTAAATATAAATTAAACATGACATAAAATGTCTTAAATTTTTATATTAATAACATTCTTTATTTGTTATGTACATTCTTTAAATTGCATGTACATTATGGTAGAATTTCCATTTGATGTTTTTTAAATAGGTATAAAAATTAATTTTTAAGTTTTCACTTCAGTTGTATTTTAAGCTAGTCATTACGGAATTATGGTACTAATGTGCAACTTATCATGTTATGATATTATTATTATTTATTTATTATTACCATAATACACATTGACTTTTTGAATTACAAACATGTAATAACATTCTTCTATAAATTTCGTTATATATGCTCTAAACTTTTTTTAAATCATAGCAGTTTTGGACTCTAAATTATAATGGAAATATTATTAAGAAATAGAAAAACAAAACTTGGACAACTGTCCAAGACTTTTTCTGTAAGCCAGACTTAATTATAATGTGGATTTAGTTGTCACCTAACACTCTAGTTCATATATATTTCTATTGTTGTTCTATATTATTGACTAGTACTTAATTATGTTTAAATGAATTGGCAGTTATCTGAACTATTCCATAATCTGTTAATTCAGCTGCTATTATAATGGAATATTTTGTTATACAAATTCTAAACATTTATTAATGTATTATGCTCAATGGATTACAATTGAGTAAATTCGGTTAGATTACACATCTTGAAACTAAACATTATATTTGGTGATGTTGCTGCCATCCTTAAAATCTTAGACACTTACATCACTAGAAAAGAACCATATTGAATTTTGTGTTACCCTTTTAGTTTTAATACCAATTAAACTTTTGTCATTGATTATTTTGTAATCTGATTATTATAGAATAAAAGTTTATTTACTACTGCTTAACCATTTTTATATATGTATCTTAATCAGGATTGGAATTCAGATGTTGATGATGATTGGATTTCGTCAATATTTGATAATGGTAACTGTGACACCCTTCTTAATGATCATCTTATGACTGATGCTGTATCAAGTTACAATCAAAGTATCAAATTAGATGACATCTCACAAGAATTTCCTCCAAATCCATTCCAGCTTGATTGTAACGATCGATACTTAGGTATGTTTTCTTAAAACTGTATTTGTAAAACTATTTGAAGCCTCCTTTATGTTCTTTTTCTTTCTTTATAGATGCTACTAATTATATTGAAAATCACCAACCAGACCATATTTCTATTAGACCGGTTGACCACAACAAGTATAATAAATCAACAGAAAATTATGTTACTCAGAATCACCACAGCGATACAACTCGACAAATATCAGACCAGACTTCTTGTGTGGGAGCAGATACACCCCTGTCTAGAGTGCCGGTTCAAGTGAAGAAGCAAGTGACTACTGTCAATGATTTTTCTCGAATTAATAATACAAACTCCCTGGGGAAGTCGAACTTTGGTTACACCAGTTCACGTTTGAAACGACATGAAACACATGATTATTCTGCCATGGTTTTCCAGGAATGTGAGTTATATTTTCTCAATAAAGAGCAAAAATGCCAAAATTTCGTTGTTGTGTTCAGATTAGCAAATATTCGACCATTTCTTGTCTGATTTCAGGTTCATCAAACTATGCACGCTACCCTTTTACTCCTCCTGGATCCAGCTCCAATAGTTCAGACAGTGAACAAGGTTTCCCAGGAACATCTAGCAATATTGGATTGGGTCATAATTTTCCTGCTCCTCACTGCACAAAAGATGAGAGTTTTGACAACTTCCAGGCGATAGAGTCATCTATTAGCGATTTTCATCAGCAACATCATTTTCAAAGTCCGGTACGAGTTAAATAATCTATTAAGTGTTTATTTTAATAAATACCTTCCTAATTGTATTGTTTACTAAATACTTGTATATCGCTATTCATAGCTAATGTATTTTCATGTAGGTGTTCAAGTCTACGTTCATTAGTGATTCAAATTGTGTTTTTTTCTAAATCACAATTATTCGTTTGGCTCAATGTTTTGGGCAACAGATGGTCGACTTGATTTTAAAATATTATAATCTCAACATTTACTGCGCCTGAGTTTAATCATAGGTTCTCGGTATATGCAGCTGTTACAAGTTTCACTCTTTAGGATTTGTCTCGTAGAAATCTTACAAATTTTTGAGAGTGCTTTATCTGTCAGTTGGGACGTTTAGTATGGTTTTTTGTTACAACTTTTGTTCTCATGAAAACATGTAGGTATATAATTTCGTCAGCTTTATTTAACATTTTTGTTTTATAATGATAGTACGTATAAAATTCATACGGTTAAAATTATATTTGAAATTTCTCAGAAATGATATTTGTCAAGATTGGTGTTCAATGGTTGTGAATAACACTTTAAATATACTAACTTGCGGATATGTTATATTTGATTGTGTTTAAAGATGTTCCATAAAAATGCTGGTTGTTTGCATCCGGAAACTTCCACATATTTGCTATTGAATAATTTTCCATTTATGATGTAAAGTATTGTCTAAAGTACTTACAATGAATCCACCTTTATAAATAATTTCATAATATTGTAGTGCGCTATAAGTTGGACCTTCTTATGTTACAGTTGATTTTTCATTTTACAATTTTAATTAAAAAATTACCAAAGTAAGAAATTAATGATTTTACTGGGTGTGTATCATCAATGGAAAATGTCACAAATAATGATTAGTCATCTACATTGTTCTGTTTTGTATAGTCTACCTGCACACAGTAAGTCTTTAGCGGCAAAGATGCTGGCGACTTCAATTGGTTAGCATGGATTTAATGCTTTCCTTAAGACGGAATGTTCAATGCAGTAACATTCACACATTTAATATAAATACGGTATATTAGGAGTTATTTGAAAAGTAAAGTAACTGTGTTCTTAATTTCCGGTGCCTATATTGAAAACATTTTCTTTGTAAAATTTATTCATTTATTAGCATAACTGTTTCTAATATTTTCGACACCATACTAATAATAAAATTGTGTTTCGTCTTGTCAGTGTTCCACAGGTATGCAAGTGTACTTTTAGTAGGTACTATTGTGTCTTCTATCTATGTCGTCATTCCCTTTCTGTTGTGTGTTTTTTACACGTAATTCACAACATTCATGCAGAAGAAAACATTAAATATCAGTCTGTAATGACATACTCGAACATCTGGTAATCCCTTATAATTGCAAAAGCCATTAAAAATGTGTAGCAATTTAGGATAAAAATTATGGTCCGTTAATTTTTTTGTTACATATTTATCCTTTTATAACCTTCTGTCGTGTAACCTTAATCTTTACCAGAAATATATAATACTGTTCGTATTATGCTGATTTTGAATTATTTTTCGTTTTAAACCAGTGTTCATACTACTTAAACGTAATGTTCCAAATCTAAATAAATTCGGCAACATATATATATATATATTTAGGTACATAAATAAATGAAAATAAAAACAATTAATTCTAGCAGGTCTATACATTCTTTGATATTCAATACTAAAGAAGATAATATGGCACATTTCATTAGAAAAGGTTTCTTAATACTGCAACATAAGATGTGGATAGATTTGCCATTGTCTTTAAATATAGATTTTTTGACATTATCTTTATTAATTTTTTAGAATGCAGGGTAAACTAAAGTATGTAATATTATTTCCCAACAAAATCAAACAAACAATCATTTACAACTTACTTTTTTAATTGTTAAGATTTCTTAGGTCTATTGAAATTCATTGTATTTGATACTTACCTAGCCATGGAACCGGAATCCAACGATTGTTGAAAGATGGCAGTAAAAAATGTGTATGATGTCAAATACCCATTAGTTTACCAATTATAGATGTGAATAGACCTGAATAAATGATATTGAAGAAGGTAATTACAAGTCCCTCAAAGAAATAACTGATAAGGATAAGCTGGGTTTATTTAATATGAAAGTATGATGTTTTTGGTTGCTAAACCGCAGACGTCTGCTGTCATTTATGTCCAATTTGTTAACAAAGAGTCTATAATTAAGGAATGTTTTTATATTATAAATGAGCCGTTGTATATATAAACCGAGATCAATTGCGAGATGTCCTTTTT
This sequence comes from Vannuccia rotundouncinata, assembly GCA_034780395.1. Lineage (NCBI taxonomy): Eukaryota > Metazoa > Platyhelminthes > Proseriata > Coelogynoporidae > Vannuccia > Vannuccia rotundouncinata. The sequence continues at coordinate 6,653 of JAUZNC010057270.1, read as the reverse complement.
CATTAAAGTTATGAAATATAGTTTTGATTTTATTAAAGCTAACGTTAATTTAAAATAATGATATAAAAATTCCTTTATGATAATCTTGTTTATCATAGATCTGTTAGAATGTTCCAAAAATGTTTCATTTAAAATTTCCCGAAACACCCAACAGTCGAAATGTTGCTGGCATGTTGGCATAAATCCCTGTTTCTGATAGATCCCTCTCTCAGGAGTTCTCTTTCTCTCCGAGGAGGAGAAGCGGACCCTACTCAACGAGGGTTACTCGATTCCCTCTCGTCTTCCACTATCCAAACAGGAGGAACGCAATCTCAAAAAGGTGCGTCGTAAAATCAAGAACAAAGTCAGTGCACAGGAGAGTCGACGAAAAAAGAAAGAATATTTAGAGTTGTTGGAAAGAAAGTGAGTTTTTCAATCACTCAATATTGATTATATTATTGTACGTAGATTAGACAATGACATTTTTTTTATACCACACCGTTTGAAAATATTTGTTTTCATTTTTTGCATCGTGTTTTATTCATGGGATCTTATTTTAAAATGGGAAAACGGAATCGTTTAAATATTTACAAAAAGGGAATCCGTGATATTTATTTAACTTTATGTGCTCTATATAGTCTATTTTCCGATTTGCTAATTTAGATTTCTCTGTTTGATCAAAGTCATATTAGATTTTGTTTATGGCAGCGATTATTCCTCCTTGCTGTTGCTAAAAGACAACAGCTGGCCCTTCCTTGACAATGAAAGGCATATGATTGTAGAATCTGACGCTCCCCGTATATGCATTCAACGTCTACTTCAAAGAAATGTAGAGGATTTTACTATATTATAACCGTTAACCGTTCTATTTTTTTGTTTTGCATGCATAATATCATAAGGGAATATTTTGTGGCACTATTTCAGGTTATCGACAATTTTTTTCAATAATTCGTTCAATTTTTTTGTTTCATCCTTACCTTAATACAATAATGCACTGAAACGTATATTTTTGCTCGACGATGCTATTTTTAAAAGGAGGTATTATCTAGGTCCGTTAGACATGTTTTGATCCATAATCCAGTTTTCGTCCAAAGAATCCTGCCCCACAACGGAAATGTTATCTTTTCAAAATTATATGTGTATAGAATCACAAAAATGGCGAAAAGTGTGTTAATTTGTACAATTTGTTTATTTTAAATCATTTCATAATTGCATATAGTTAATATATCTCATTATATTGACATTGTTATAATATCAATGTATAACTTAGGGTTGGGCCAAGGTTCAATTAGTGAGCTAAAATTGAGGATACAAATTTAAATAATACATTAAACCTTCGATTATCCGCCAAACTCGGGAAAATGAAAAATGGGCTGATAGTCGAGGAATGACATATAGCCGCCCTGTATACAAATCAGATTATAGGTATTATGTATTTCCATAAAATGCATTTTATTCTGATAATTATTAAATATATACACAATAGATTAGGATAGATTATTTTATTAATTAACCTTTAACAAAATGTCAATATTATTTTTTGGGTCATTGTTAATGTTTTCTGACGCATCACTGAATATGGCGGATAATCGAAGGGATTTTATATACTGTATATATGGTTTGTACTTAAATGGGAGTGGCGGGTACCGACGGTAACGAAGAAATAAGAGTTTTCTATTAAAGGGAAATGGGTTTACTGTACATATATGAAACTTATCCAATAAATTAAAAGGTGTTGTAAAATCCGACTATATATTTTTTGCTAAATTTGACCTAGTTCATGACTGTTCACAGAAAACTCTAAACATTAATTTATTTGCTTGTACAGGCATCGTTCCTAAAATATATACGCACATGAAAATTAATATAATATGTTCCAAATTTGTACTAATGTTCAATTTATAGAAAGTGCATTACAATTCGAAAAAGGAATATAGTTGTATACATATTTTCACAAAATATTTGGAATTAAACTACAATGTATTAATTAAAACCACATAACTGCAATATTTTACTGTCACTAATTAATGAATAATAATTACACAAAAACATTAAAAAAAATCTTTTTTTAGTTGATTTTTAATTTTGCTAAAATTTATTTTGCCTCTGATACCAGAAAGCATTTTATATAAATCCGATATACTTCGAACGATCAACTAGTGGGATACTGTAGAAGGAAAAATTGAATTGTTACAGGTTTTAGCAGCCATTAGTATAAGAATCTCAAACAATTACGTTAAAATCAGTTCGATATTGGCAAATTCAGTTCAGACTAATTAATTTAAGTCATATAATGTAACGCCTTATATAATAAATCAATTCAAGAGTAAATAATTTCAAGTTTATTGCGGGAAATACAATTTAATGTAAAACTAGGTAGATTCATTATCGTCGTTTTCATTTCATTTCATTTAAAGTTGCATTAATAAATTGTCTTTTTAACATGGAAAGGTACATTGAATATTATTATATATAATATAATAATTAACCATGATTCTGAACAAGGTTTACAAATCGTATGCACCGGAATGTAGGTTACTATTTTATTTGCGCATTTTCTACTCCCAGTTGGGTGATAATTGCCAACTGCCACTCTCGCTCAACTATATTGGGAGAACAAAACATTGGAGTGCTCATGGCATATATTCAATGTACCTTTTCATGTTAGAAAATATGTAATACATATTTTACTGAAATGAAAATGACGATAATGAAACTACTCATAGTTATACATTTAATTATATTTCCCATTATAGACATACTATTATATTTACTCTTGAACTGAATTTTCCAATATCGAACTGATTTCACCGTAATTCTTTGAGATTCTTAAACCTGTACAAACCATTTTTTTAATAATTTTGTAACTAATCTGAAGTATCATTCAATTTTGGTTGATACTCAGCAAGTTAATTTTTCTTGAACAATTTTCAGTAATTTATAGTGCAATCAGCAAACATCGGCTCGCTTATCTGAGAGAACAACTTAATGTCGTAGGTCTAAATTACTTAGTCATGAACCCCTCTGTTGCCTACATTTTCGAAAGTATGTAACAGAAATTATTTGTGCTGCTACATAACTTTTTATCTATTAACTTGTCCTTCTTTTGTCAGCTCAGTACTTTTAGTCCAACTTATCAAACTTATTAGGTTACAACGTTCAATTTATTCTCAAATCATTTTGTGTACATACAATAACGGCTGTAAGGAGTAAAAAGCTAATTATAGATTGCTAACTTCCATTACAAATTAATGTTACGATTTAACCTTCACGCTTAATATTAGACCCACTTTCTCGATATTTAAGTATAATTGCAACAATGATACCTTCTTGATGATACTCCAGAGTCGACGCTTACTCTCAGGAGAACGGTGACCTACACCGCAGAATGGAGTGCTTGGAGACAAACAACCGGTCTCTGCTCAGCCAATTGCGTCACCTTCAACAGCGCACCCTCTCCTCCATCTCCTCCCCTGGGGGAATGAAGCCCAACCAAACATCCACGGCCGGAACTTGCCTCATGGTTCTGGCTCTTTGCTTCGCCGTTCTCTTATCCGGTTCCTCTTCTTCCGGTGATCCCACAGCCTCTGGGTATTCCTCTCCTGGTATTCATCAGCTAGGTTATGGTCCTCTCCCAAAACTCACCAGTCTTGCTTCGATCAACAACAGACTTCATCATCTTGACTGGATTGCTTCTTCGAATGCCAAGGTGGCAACTGGTTCTGACGTGGTTCGGGCGGGGCCGGGAATGCCTATTTACAGTGTTTCTGAGAGTCCCAGTAAAGAATGTAGACCGGCCATGGATCATGGGAGTTTAGGGCCGCACATAAAACCGCCAATTGTTGAGCATCATTTAGGTGAGCTAACTTTCAAATTGAAATTTCATACAATCTTTTTATTGTTTATTCGTATGAATTTAATCATATGTTTGTGTAACTCCTTAAGTTTCATATATCGGAAATATTAATCAAATATTTTTGTAATAGAGACATGTGTTTTTCTATGGCAGATTTTAACAAGATATTGTATTAAACTTTTTTGGGGCAGCAGTGTTATGTACCAGCAATTTGACATCAACGTATAGTTACGTAATTATGTATTACATAATAATATCACTCAATAGTTGGTGTTTCTTAAATACCTTCAAATGTGTTTATACAGTGTCTTAAAGTTTAACACAATAGAGTTAAGGATTAAGAGTTAAGGATTGCAATATATTAAATGAGTCAGGCGCGTAAATTTAATATATTGCTGCCCTTCAAAATTCTTATAATATAATTGTGTTATAACTAACGATACATCCTCTTATTTAAAATTCTCGCATCAAGTTTCCGCTTTCTTTTAAAAATGTATATGTTAATAACACTCCACATGATAGGACAATCTCGAATACTTGGCTCCCTTGCCGAGGAAGAACTCGAAGACAGTGTATCCTTCGGTCCCAAGAACATTTGGTGGTTCCTCACAGGCCAGCAAGCACTCGCTGATGACTTGAAAACTCTTGAAAATTCTCCCTTGGTATCGGCTCCTTCGCTAGCACTAACGGGTGGCGGACTCTTGTCCCTTGATCTCCACGATGATCAAAAAATCAGAAGTGGCCTTCATCATCCGGGCAAGTTTGTCAACACAACAACACGCATGTCCTCTCCCGCTCGCTTCTAGCATAACCTGGTGTTTAATCTTTTTTAAAGAGAAAAGTCCAGTAACCGTTCAATGAGGTATATAGTATTCAATTGTATAGTTATCATTAAAGTATCATTTTTGTTCTATATTGACGGTTATATCAACTTTTTTGCTAATGTTTCGTGTCTAACTAATGTTTCAGTGTAATAGGTTTTCAGTGTATTTGATTAATTTAATACAAATTTCATTTTGCAAAGATTATGTGTACTGAATTAATGGTATTCAATATTATTAATTAAGAAATGTATCTTGAACCAAACACATATTGGACTTTAAACACTCAGATGGACTGTTTCTAAGTGGGATTAAACTAATTTGTTCCTGTTTTATTTATTCTTGAAGCCAGTTAATGTTCTTGTTGACATTGAGTTTATTTAATCCAATTTACTTACTTGCATTTCCACGACATTTTCTCGATATGTTATTCTTTTTGAAAAATTTGTTGTTTTCTTGGGTTAATTTGTTGATACAATTTTTCATGAGTAATCTACGAAGAAAGAAATTCTTTTTAAGTGGAATTTTGAATATTTTATTCATTGAATTTTTTGTTTGTTTTGATTAATTGTATTTAATATTCAATGATTTTTTGATGCATTGATTTTATCTACTATCCATTTACAGTAGGCTTTTTTAGTTACTTTATTTCAAAATGCTTGGTTTATGGTTGTCGCAAATATTTTATTTGCCGAAAACATGTTTTTCTTCTGTTAATTATATTTATTTTCATATAGTTGTATTTACCATTAATTATTTGAAAGTGCCTTCACTTTATATTAACCCTATTGACTGGTTACAGCTGTTTTCAATACTGTTTTTGATAATTTATTAATTAAGTTGTATATTTACTTTCATTCTTGTTACCTAACTACACCCGTGGCATATGTGACCTAGCCATACATCTATTGTGCCTTGCCATGACATTTCAGAATTTTGCATGTATACTAATGTCTTTTTCTCTTTCTTTGGTTGTGAATAATTATTCTTAATTTCCTATTTGTGTCTACTATTATTGAATGTTTATGCTATAAGCACTCACTGGGCCCGGTGGGGGTCTTGTGCCTTTGCAAAGGTTCTATTTTGTTTTTGATATATTTCAAGTAAGTCATAATTTGCCCATCACGGCCTCATTATATTTATCGATTTTGAAAGCATATTTTTCTTCTGACAAAGCCTAGTGATCTAAAAGCAATCTCGCTTTATTGTGATTTGTGCTAACAACAATTTCAATGTTCCTCTGTTTATTTTTCAATTATAATAAATTATTAAAACTTTTTTTGTTATATAATTGAAAATAATTTTTCTGGTGCTTCTTCTTTTCCTGAATAAAAACTAATTAATCGATAATTGTGAATTTCTTGGATGAAGAATTAGAGTCTATCTTTAGAATTGCGGTATATTATATAGATATGGTTTAACACTTTTTTTTAAACTGTTTGGAAATTCATTACTATAGTTTAGACGTTTCACCAAAAATGTATTCATTGTGTTGGAATATATATAATTCAAAAGTGTTGTCTATCAATCACCTTGTTTTTTTCGAATTATACGTAATGATGATAATTTGATACGTAAATAATGATAATTTTCCGGAACTGTAATGAGGTTATCCTTATGCTAATAGTCGGTATGTTTGGGCTCACATTAACGACATCCTAGAATACACAGGTACGACATTAATTTATGAATTTATAATTTACGAAACCAAACTTCAAAAATAAGTATAATCAAAAAATATAGTTCAATATTTTCGATTTGCGTTATAAATAGTATAAAGTTATTATGTTAAAAGAATATAGCTTAAAAGTTAAGGTATATAATAATTATCAGGGATACCAATTTGAATGCATTATACATGATTAGGAAATATATAATTGCGATGTAGGTAGCAATTATTATTCTACGTACACAATTCATATATACAGGGTGTCCCATAAGTTCTTGAACCAAAGTCAGTATAGATAGAAATTTATTAATGATACATTTAACAACAT
>JAUZNC010057269.1:0-13073 GCA_034780395.1 Vannuccia rotundouncinata | reverse complement strand
ATTGTATTGTATTGTATTGTATTGTATTGTATTGTATTGTATTGTATTGTATTGTATTGTATTGTATTGTATTTATAATTAGTTTTTAAGCAAAAAGATCATGGGAATATCTTCGTGTTTTAGAGTAATGCTCACAGTAATAATTATAGTAGTATTTTATATGAAACACGAAGTTTGATTATTCTGTATATTTTTTATTGTAAGCGAAAAGAAATATCAAATATTAAATCTTATTTTAAACCGTAATTAAAATATATTTTTACCTTATTCAAAAATATTTTTAATCAATTGAATGAAGCTTTGTTGAATAAAGATTTGTTGTCATAACCATTTTTTATATCGCTTCAAATTATCGATGTCCATTTTTAGATATAATTGGATTAATTAATATTGACAGTTCTTAGATTTAAAATTTGTCAAATAATATAGGTACGTATATTCCGTGTCAATAAAAAAATGGAGAAATTTAATTACAAAAAATTTGTTAATAAATTCCAGAATGCTAGTCAAAACATACGCCATTTATAAACATAAATTTTGGCAGTTAAAAGGTAGTGCCGACAAAATGACAAATGATGAAATTATGTTGTCATAATTAAATAATTTTAAAAATTCATCAAAGAGTATATAATTAAAAGTTTTATTTTTGTTTGTCATAAATTATAAAATTTTATTTAAAAAAAGTTGAAATACGAGTGAAATGTTTCGGCTACTCTTTGCAATCCTTTATTTAATTTTAAGGATTGCAGAAAACGAAGCTGTCGACTTATTTTACCCAAACAAATTACCGCTAGAATGCACTCCTGAAGGTAACAATGTCCGCGAATTAATGACCCTGAAAACAGTGACCACAGAAAACGTGCAGAATTGCGCACACGAGTTTATCTTTGCCTCCAGCTGCTTTCTCACTTACAACGTTACGAATAAATCTTGTCGTCTATATGGATATGCTTCAACGTCCGGATCTTCAACTTTCAATTTTCAATGCTTAAAATTCTTGCGAGCTCCGTGTAGTTGGGATGGTGTCATCAATAAGGTAAAGTATTTTTTTATACGAGAACTTCAAAACTGGTCCGAGGCAAGATTCAATTGTCAACAGCGGGGTGGAAGACTTATTGAAATAGATTCAAATATTACATACGATGGTATTATAAATGCTATCAAAGCTAATCCATCAGGTGAGTCTTTTTATGTTTTGTAAAAATAAAATATTTCCCCGTATTGATAAATATATTTCAATGTGATGTCAAAGTGACAAATTTTTATATAAAAATATATCAATTTGATTAGATCTTCAATATAATCTATTTATTGAATTTTTATTTTACGTGATATTCAGTTTGACACCTTGTAACTTGTTATATAATTTTATATTTTTTCACAATAATTGACTATATAACAAGATATTTGAAGCTCGTGGCATAATGTTGTCATTATTTTTAGGTTGTTAGTCATTTTGCTATCAAACAGAAAATAATAAAATAAGGTTATTTAAGAAATTATCATTATTTTTGAATAAAAATTATAAATTCGATAAAACCAAATATGGTTATATATATTAATAAGCAATCTAAATTGTTTTTATATAAGTTTGAACTCAAAAAATCAATACTCGGCCTAACTCAAATTATTTATAATATAACCTCCCAAAAAATATCGTATACCCCACAACATCTTTGAATAACGAAGAGTCAAAATATCCAACGAACGAAGTGAGTTGGATATTTATGTCTATGACTTATAATATAAAATATCGTATAGTACAAGAATTTTTTGAATACAATTTTTATACTTTTAATTTGAAGTCTAAATTTAAATTTAATTAAAAAAATCTTCATAGATTTTACTTATTTCAATTTGGCGTCGCATATTTCATCGAAAACAAATTATCTTCTTGTTTCAGGGGGCTATATGTCCTACTTAATCGACCACGTCATGTTCTGGGTTGGTGGAATGAATTCACTTCAATTCAACAACTGGTATTTCGCCACGAGCGGACGTGAAATCACCTTAAATAGTCGCTACAACAGTATGACTAACGGTTATAATGTCTACATTGGCATTAGGATTGGACCGAGTCCCCATTTCACGTTTATGGATGATTATTTTCGCACAATCAATCACAACGCTCGTACTGGAAGCATTTGTGAATGTTTATAATATTAAATGTGATATTTTCCTTCTTCAATAAACCATACACTGATCATTATAATGCAAGTTACCCTAATTTCTTTAATTTTAACAAAATATATACTTCTTCGATACTCTTTTCACGTTTTATTACAGTATTACATAATTTTGTTACGGTTAATTTTACACAAAGAGTATATTTATTCTACTTATACGTATACACATACTTATTCAGAGAAATTGATATTGCGCGCTCATTACGTGGTTCCGAGAATTTCCGTTATGGTGGATACAATTTGGAAAATACTCAATGTTGGAAGAAAGTGTTGGCAACCAACGATAGCACAAACATCTTGATTTCATCGTCCACCTGATCTTGCTCGACATCAAGCTGTCAAGTCTATGACGCAATTAAACATTGAACAGAAACCAGCGAAGAGGATACTATAGCGTCACCATAACTAATTGCAGTTAAGATGACTCTCTGGTGTCCGCACCAGTTTTGACATAAAAGAAGTCCTGTTTTTGAATATTATCGATGAAGATCCGCTGATGGTTACCATCGGTGGACAATCTCAACTTCTTGTGACGAATTCGTCATTAGTTCTGTGATTGGACATTCCACTCAGCGGCTGAATCCACAGATTCCATATATATATATAGTCTATAATATATATCTATGAAAACATAGAAACAGTAACATAGAAATGTTTTAGGAAAATGATTTAAATCAGATAAAACCATAGACATTAAATATCTATACTTTAACTAGATCTGCACTCAAAATATTATTCATTTAAAATTCTTAGCCAGTGTGTTAGGCAAAAAACTTCAATTTGATTAGTTGATTTGAAATTATATGCATATTACTTTAATTTTATTGATCTATTTGAACTTTTTTTAGCGTTTTTTGGCTAACCGGCTAAGAATTAAATTTTAGATTGCAGTTTTAATGTAATGTCTATGGATAAAACTTATAAAATTGGCTTATATCTTTATTTTTGTAATTCTGTGTGATCAGCTGTTAATTTTGGAAGAATTTTAAATATAGTTTATTGATACAAGTGAGTGATTAGGAGACTACGCTGAATGAGAGTTGCGAATTGTTTTTTGAATTTGTGTTGAAGAGATCTTTTGGACCCCAGTTATCTCTTGCTGATTTAAATATTTTAAATCAAACGGTATGCACAGCGATCTTATACGTGTTACATAATTTAACCAACTTTTCTTGTGATTGAATTTTTTCTGGACTCTGCTCGGTTCCAGTTGTTTCCTATATACTTTCCTTGCTCTAAATCCACTTTACTACCGATAATATTCAATCTATTCACATCTTTGACTGCGTTCACTTCAAACTTATTCTCAAATTAAACTTTGACAAACCTGGGGTGTCTTCTGTGGCCCTCAAAGCACTACAACTGTCTTTCTGATAACAATATCGTCGGCCACCACAAAACTTCTCAGGATGACCTCTAACTCTTTAAAATATTAACAATACGATTTATTATTTACGTTTTTATTGTTTTTTTTCTTCTCATGAATATCTACATCCTCGCATATTCTTCGACCACTCCATCAACGTGACATTGCCTATTTTTGTCCACTGTGTGTACTGGCAACGCACCTCCAACGGATGTTCATGTATGAAGGCTAGGACAAAGCCGGCAGCTTTATCCTCTGTTCCTGTCAGTCGACGATCACGCTTTCCTTCGACAATCCACTCCACCTACCCATTCCGTTAAGTCTACTCTGATGCTTTCCTTTTCTCTGCAGAAATGCCTGGATCGAAGCCCTTCAAACTGTTAAATAAACTAACCAAGAAAAAAATTAATAAAAACATTTCTCTTCTCACACGCTATTTGTCGTAGGTATATAAAAGTGTAATGTACCCTGTTGGATAAAATCTATGATGAATATTATGTTTAATATTAATTTATCATTCTTATCCATTCCAAATAACCAAATAAACAGAATTAACAAGGCGTACATTCGCCTACGATAATCAATATTGTCAATCAATTTACAATAATTTGCGAGAAACCACCAAAGGAATGAAATTCGTCTTTGTCTTTCAAAAGCGGGGTATACCCTATACTAATAATTTCTTGTTTTTAAATCTTATTAAATCTTATTAACGACAATAATTTGTTTTCTTCATTGATACATAAAGTTGACTTTATACGTTATGGAGTCGCTTTATATGCCATGAACTACTTAATGTGTCATCGACAAAACTTTATTTATTAATTACTAAGTACCATCGAGAAAAAAATGACATACACGAATTGGTAAATTACATTATCATACAAGGAAAAGTTCATTTACTCGTTCGCTTTGCTCTCTCGGAAATTAAATTGACCTCGTATCATTCAACTTTACTAATTTCGTGCAAATAATCATTCATATTCATATTCGATATTCTTATTCAATTTTAAAATTTGAAACATATACATAATGTGTTGGAATATAGCTTCAATTAAACCTTAGATAATTATCAATAAAACTACCCCCATTAACAATTAAGACATCGATCATTTTAACAGAAAGATTCTTATACATATGCAAACATTGAAATCTATAATCTAAACAGACTATCACAAAAGTTTTTATTTCCAAACTTTGATTGTTTTTATATTTAATGCGGTTAATTTATTATCTTGATTGCATAGACATTACATATCTAGGGTAATATTGTAGCAATAGTTTAATGTCTATGCTCGATTAACTGAAAGATCCTTGTGGGTGCTCTTGAACGACCCTTTTGATATTAAACTGTCCTGTTTTTAATGTTGGGCCAAATATTGTTAAAAAACTTAAAAAAATATCTTATGTTGGCTTCCATTTTCAAGAATATTCGAAAATTCATTATTAGTGTCGCTAAAGTTTAGATACACCCCCGCACCCCCATTTTTCATTTTAGGGAATAGGGGAGGGGGTACTCCGGATCTGTTCAGAAGTATTAAAAGTTCCAATCTATTTTGCCATTTGTGCTTCAAGGGAGACTGTAAAAGAACTTATGAATAAGTGATGTAATTATTTCCTTATTGGAACTTTGAATGTTTGTTTAACATAATTACTCCTCGTATATAGTATTTAAATAATTGACATAGTGGACAAAGTGTTTCAAACAATTTACTTAGCAAAGCAAATAATTATTAATAATTTACTTTCATTAATTCAACAAATATATATATATATATATATTAAATCTGATATATTATAATATATTTAATATATTAAAAAAGAATTACCTTGAAACATTTCAAATTTATATGTTTACATTGTATTTAAGTTGGGAGGTTAAATTATGTTTTTAAACTAGCAAATATTACCTTTTTAAACAAACGAAAATTATTTATAAACTAATGCAATTTTTATTAGTTAAAAGATTTTAATTATATTTCTTTAAAATATCAATGGATACTATCATTTTTAATAAGTTCTTCAAAATAGATAATTATTGATTTTTCATTTAAAAAAATGTTTCAAGCTTTTTCGACTGGTATATTGATACTGTCCTTTTTATGTATCATTTATTTATCCGACAATATACAGGAGATCTCCCGTGTAAAGCAGTAGATTGAAAATGTGTATTATTTCACATTTTCAATCTCACCAGAAAATACATGAAAATTATATAGTTATTCTATAGATAGGTATTCTCTGCTTTTTAATTTTCGTTTCCCATTCTGGCGGACTTTTCATTTGAACATCAAAGCTGTCTCTTGTCTGCTGGAATTCGTGATCTTTAAAAATATAAACTGTCCATTTGTACTCAATCTTAAATTGCAACAGTTGATTTCAGCGCAGTCGGTATGGTTAAATTAAGTCACCATTGACCATACGTAATTCATCACAAAATATATCGTAACATTATTTAAATAGAATTTTGTGAAATCATAAATATCCTTGAGTACCTTCAATGGTATTCGACATTCAATTTTCCTCTAGATGTATTCGCAGCAATTCGCTCCTTTATAAATTTCATTAGATCGTCTTCTGTGATAGCAGTTGGAATCGGCAACTATTTTGATTATTACAAAATTGCAGAACATTTTCTATGAATGTGGCGTCTCATTCAATAAAGTCGTTTAGACCAAACACACATTCTTCCATACTTTTTCTTCGTAAAATGAATGTTGCTCCTGGAAGAAGAAATATCTTTCAATTGCTTCGTCGCATTAACGATATTATAGTATAATGGGGTAATGTGACGCCGTCATTTTCAATGTTTTTTAATAATCTTGACTTTGTATATCGTTTTTAAACATTGAACTAATAACGAATACATACTGGAAATGTTTTGGCAATCTACCCATAGTATCAAGTAAAAATATAGATAATAAAAACATGACGGGCCACCCCCAGAGTGTAGGGGCTCCGTCATGTTGTGGGGTGGCTGCGTCATTCCATTTTTAGTCCTGTTTTGAAGTCTAACCATCATAACAATAGAGACTATCTAAACAGACTTCTTTAATTTTAACTTAATATAGATAGCCTTTTTATATTTTACTATTATTTGTGTGCCATAATAAAGACTCAAAAGAAATTTGTTAAATTTTAAAATTAATTATTGAACGATCGAATCTGATTAAGTAGCATTTTATATGTATGTTTTTGTGTACGCACCATTTTAAAACCTTTAACACTATTTTTTAATTCGCAATAATTAAAACCGGAAATGGGAATTTTTAAAACAAAAATTGAAATATAAAATATTTATTTATGTTCGCAATCTCTGTTGAGGAAATATATTTACAGTCAACCTTGGTTAAGTAGGATTTTTGCTTAACTCGAATATTTCTTTTGGTCCTATATCTTTTTAATTATTAAATTATTGTTAATTAAGTAGAAGGTCCCAAGGAAACTAACATAACCAAGGTTGACTGAACTTTTATATTAATTACTCTTTGTTTTTTGATTTATTAAACTGAAAATAAAAAGATGACTGGTTGGCCCCACATTATGACTGCCACTCCATTTTTTATAACTATTACACCCACAAGAACTTTAAGAATTGATTGACAATGGAGTTATACAATGTACAGGTATTCTCTATTTATTATTCAACACAAAAATACGGCTAAAGAACAAAGGACGAAGATTTTACAACAAAAGTTTCAAAGCTATTAACGCAAATGTTTATTTTTGTTTTACTTTTCAAAGAAATTTGGATGAGTAACTCTTTAAAACGTACTGAAAACACTAGAAAAAATGAAAGAGCTATGTCTATTTGTTTTTTGAGTAATTCAATGTCAAAGTTTAGAAACCCCACCCCACCCTACCCCACCCCACCCCACCCCACCCCACCCCACCCCACCCCACCCCACCACACCCCACCCCACCCCACCTCACCCCACCCCAAATGTTCAAATGTTATTCTATGTAAATTCTCAGCATGTATCTCCTCAAATCAACGTAATGTATTATTTTTTATCATATTTTTGATATATTTGTTCAATTTGAGTTCGGTGTAGGTATATAATATTTCACGTTTGTTCTACTTATTAAACGACTGCTTATGGTTTATTGAGTGAAACAGTTTAGTGGTTTTGTATGATTTAAAAGAGTATCATTTTTAGTTATCCTTTTATTTAAAAACTTTTCAATACGTATAGAAATTAAAGTTAAAATTATTATAAGGTCAAATTTGCTTTAATTCTTAAAGATGAACATTTTTCAAAGTAACCAAAGCATCCCCAGTTTACCAAGGTTTAAAGAAACTGAAGAATATTGCCATTTTCTTGTATTAATAAACGTGTTAAATTAAACGTGATAAAGGGTATTATAAACGTGTTAAATAAACGTATTAAACGTGTTAAATGGTAATTTTGTTACACCTATTTATAGGGATAATAAAATAAAGAAGGTAGTATTATAATTAAATTTTTTAAATAAGACCTTTGATCTTCTAAATATACGAAATAAAAATTTAGATCCTTCGATTGCGGAAAAACTAGAACAATGGTTCCATTAGCGTTAATTATTCTAAATTTGAGGCCGGAAATAAAAATAATTAAATATCAAATTAGTTGTTTTCTTGTTTATTTTAACATAAAAATATATCTCTGAAAATTTATATTACTTAAATTAAATTATCCTCTGATAATGATCCGACTTGTGTGCAAACAAAAGAATAAATTTGAACAAATCACAGCTCCACTCCGTTGCATATTTTCATTACGAGCCTCACAGGCACACTCCGCCTTGTTAGACAGATATTTTCTGTTTAAATAATATTTGATCAAACCACCAAATTAAGGGGTAGATAGTTCTAAAATATTTTCAACAATTGAGAATAGTATTATTTATTGAAAATATAATCTAATAATTACAAAAAAATATTTATATCACATTCCCTCATGGTTTTGCTAAGTTAAGATTTGTATTTATCAACTTTATAATCAAAATGTTTGTAGACCATTTCCCATTGACATCAATTATTTTTCTACATCCATTGCGGTTTCCCTTGCTCGACGAATATTCGGTTTTGTAAATTTTAATCATATAGTTTTACTTTTACCAGTCGATATACATATATTTTTCAAAATAATATTGTTTTAACCATAGAGTAATAATTTATACATAGAGTTTCAACTCTTATAGATTTCATATGCATTGAATTGTAAATTCTTTTCGATGGAAAATCGTAGTATTTTTATAAAGTTTGCATAAATGGGTATAGACAAAGAGTAGTATTATATATTAAAATTTAATTTTAAGAGCAATTTTCTGTATTTAAGCAATTTTAAGATACATAACTTGTTTGTAAAGTATAATTAATTACATTAATTACAAAAACTGTTTTATTACAAAAACTGTTTCACTTCTATTATTTCTTAAATCATTATTTAAAAAAGCTTTTGGGTAGACGTAGAGTAGTATTAAACAGCATACAGAATCAATAAGAGTTGAAACTTAACAACAAAAACAATATTTCAACATAAGCCTTTATTTCAATGTTTTTTTACATTTACAGAATGTTTATATTGATAATTTTAAAAATGAAAATATCTACATTTTCTAAATATTAAAAAAAATTTAAAGATATTTTTTTAAATATAATTACGAAAAGAAAAAGATTTTGACTTTTTCAGATGAAGTATTTTTACGTGATATAATTTTAAAGTAAATTCAAATTTGTGCGAAAACTATCGTTTTATTTTATTGTCTTTAAGAGAATTCATTTTTCTAAGTTAATAAATTGATTTATGTAGATGAAATTATAGATTGTCATGTTGTGAATTTTCATTAAAAACTGTTAACTTTTGACTAATCAATTATGTAATGTATTCAACCGTATAGCCTTATAATATTTTAGCATCTCACCAATAAAAAATTATCTGCCCGCTTTGTCTGTTTGTAAATATTCTAGCGACAAAAATATCTTAAAGTTCTGTAAAAAATAACATATCAAATTACTCCTTTGAATTGAATCATGAATTGTGCAATAGCATAATGTAAAAGCTACATTTATATATTTATGTATATTTGTAAAGAGAGAGGAATATTTAGATTATCAAAAATGTGAATAATAGATATCATTTTAATGAAGTATATTTTATTCTAAATAATAACTTTTTAGATATGATTTCCGCATTATCATTTGTTGAAAAATTTAGATTATTTAAAAATGTTATAAAATCTTGAATATATACCAGAAAAGAATGCAATTTTGTTTATATAATTATTATCAATTCCATTTGATTAAATTTGTATAATATTATACAATTATATTGAAATAACATCTAAATTCATGTCCGTCACTGGCTATTTAACAAGTGGGATATGGTCGGGACACAACTTCATAATGGACCCATAAAGAGTAAAAAGTTATTATTTGTTATAGTAGCATGTATAATATTACTCATTTAGATATTAAAATAAACTTAAAATAAGCATATTCATTAGAAGAATTTTGATAATTCTTTGTTAAAAAATTAGTCTTTTTATGTTTATATGTCAATATATTCATTTTTATTACAAAATTTATTTCAAAATCAAATTTTCAATTTGTAAAAAAATGGTCCAATTTTTATTTATATAAATTTAGACAAATCTGTATATACAGAGTGGTCCAAAAAACCCTAGCAACTTTTAAAATATTTTTTTAATAATTATTGAAAACATTAGCTTTTTAATTTTAAAACTTTTACAAAGATAAATATGTACTAATATTTCTATGTAGACACTTTATGCCTTGCATCTAAATCATTAAATTCAAAATGTCTAAATTCACTATAATTGTTATTATTCATAATATAATGGAGAGAAAAGCAAAATTAGTTGCATGCATGGGCTTTTGCTTTTGAAAATGTTGAAAATGCTCGAAGATAATATCAAAATAATTGAATGAAGAAGATCCTCCACGAACTACAGTATATAGATGGATGCAACGTTTTTTGACAACAAGAGATATTAACAAAAGAAGGGCTGGTAATGGACGTCCTATTATAGCATTTGGAGATGGTCCAAAAGCAGCCATCCTGGAGGCAGTTACAAGAATCCAAACAGCTCTCAACGTCAGATTGCTTTAGACATTGGTCTTTCAAAGACGCATAAAGAAATGGAATTTACATCTATACAAATGCACACATGTAGAAGAACTTACTGGTGATGATGATGACCGATGATTGGAGTTTTGCGGATGGATTCAACAGAAATTACAGACAAATCCTAGATTCCAAACTCAAATTGTATACTCTGATGAAGCGGTTTTTCATGTAAATGGTTATGTGAATAAGCACTGAGAATGGGCACCTCAAGTTAGAAAACTAGAAATTCGTTACTCAGTGACTGTGTGGTGCTGGAGTCAATGACTACGATATTAAATATGAGACTATAAATGCCGAAAGATACTGTAACATTCTTTGAGAAAATGTAATTTCCTTTTTTAGGCAAAGGAGACATTCAAACAAATTCTATCAACATGATGGTGCTCCTCTTTATTATAGTTGTACAGCTAGAGAAATTCTCAACAATGGAATTCCAGGTCGTTGGATAGGTCGGAGAGGTTCTACAGAGGGGCCCTTTAGATATCTAGATTTGGCTGTGTGCGATTTCTTTCTTTTGGGTGCTCTTCAAGATAAAGTTTACTCAAATAAACCAAGAAAAAGAATCCAGCTAAATTCGAAATTTTCCTGAAGAGATTTTTACTCATGCATACCAGTCATTTGTGCAAAAAGTTGATGCTTGTAAATAGCGTCAAATGGAATACAATTTGAACAGATTAAAAAAACATTTTATTAATATTGTTTTTTGAATAAATACTACGTAAATATTTTGATATAAAGAATCTAGTGTTTTGAATAATTATTTGAAAATATTTGAAAAGTTGGTAGTGTTTTTTTGGACCACCCTGTACATTAAGTAAAAAGTGTATAAACATTTAATGTATAATAATTAAAAATGCACACCAAAAATAATCCTTAAAACTCGAATAGAAAACTAAAAAATGTTTTAAAATACATATTAGAACGCTTTGTACATTTTAAACAGAAAATACAATTAGAGTAATATCTAAATTATCAGCGAATATAAAATTATAAATAATTATCGCTTATAAAAATTTTTTTCGGAAAATATGATAGAATACATTTTAAATTCCAATTAAAAAAATATTCCAATTAAAAAAATAAACTAGGCAATTTATAAAAATCATGAATCATTTTAAAATTATTTTGAACAAATATGGTAAAAACGAAAAACAAACAAAAAATGTTTTGATTTTAAACATTCAAAGAAAAGGTATCTCTAATGGAATCGGTTGGTTGCATTCTTATTTTTTTAAATTATAATAATTAATTCCATTTCATTGACTTATTTAATATAATGATATATTTTACACAAACATAACTATCGTGCCTCAATTGGTACCTATGCACGTATGTAAAATGTTATACATGGGTCTATCAACAAATTAAATTTACACATTTTATTTTCACCCTAAACCCTATTTCCAATAAATCCAGTTAATCAATTCATCATTATTGCATTTAACAAAATTGAATATGTATTTATATATTACTATATCTCTACATTAAGATTGTTATATAAATGCTTTTCAATAATTTTCAATATTTATTTGAATTTATATTTGTAGGAGATTATTTTGAAAACTTGTAAGCTTTCACAAAATTTTTGTTCCACTTACATGTAACTCAACTTCAATATTTTAAACAATGTTTGTAATTGATTTGAGCCCATTCAAATGTTACCATGATTGCTTTAAAATGTTTTCCCTTTTGTACAGTGTTCATTTCAAACGAAAACTCGATTAAAGATGGGTAGATGTATATATGGAATCCATATTGTAATACTCCATTTTTAGATAAAATGGAGTAAAACTTTATTCTATTTATAGAATTTACAATGACAATGAACTATAATTTCGAAAGGTATTAAAGAAAAAATTATATGTTGTGGTCCACCATAGGAATATGTTTATGGGTCGACAAAAAATCTCGTTGATTTTTTATAGATATGTATAATATTCATAAAGAATTTAATAGAATTAGCCAAAATCAATATACAATTCATACTTATTGAAGGTAATATTAAATGGAATTTTTTTGTCGACGCCTAAATTTGTTAAATATGTTAACTTTTCGTGCTTTTCTGTAAGGACATATTTCCTTCATTAATTTAAAAATAATTTTATTATTCCCCAATGTTTTTATCCCATTCTTTTTATAATAGTTAAAAAAATTTGTATATCTTTATTATAAAGTTACACATAAGTTGATAGATTAATAAATTTACAAATAAATAAAATCAGTGGTTGGCAAATTTGACATTTCTTAAGTTGCGCAGTTGTCTGTACAACGAATTGTATAAAATATTATAGCCAAAGTAGTAGGAGAGGAATGTATTCCAACCAATTCGTCTTCTGATTGGTCGAGAGATTCACGTGACCTATCTGGCTTCTGATTGGTCGAGAGGGT
>JAUZNC010057268.1:519-13073 GCA_034780395.1 Vannuccia rotundouncinata | reverse complement strand
TTTATTTTTACAACTCCATAAAACTAAAGCAATTGTCATGGCTAGACAGTATTGCCACCCGGTTTCAAACGGTTAAAAAATATTTTGAATATGACTTTTTAAAGGGCGTATCTTTGTGCGGCACCCTGTATTTTACAAAAACATCTATATAATTTAGATGATAACATCTAGTTTTATAGGATTATAAATGTATTAAAATATAATCATAATTTAACTTTTAACATTATAGATTGAGAAGCCTTCCTTACTCAATTACTCATTATACTCAATTATACATTACTCAATTGAGAAGACTGAAGATAAAAGAAACAACGTGAATCACGTTGTGAGAAGACTGAAGCTAAAGAAACAACATGAATCACATTGTGAGAAGACTGAAGATAAAGAAACAACGTGAATCACATTGTGAGAAGACTGAAGATAAAGAAACAACGTGAATCACATTGTGAGAAGACTGAAGATAAAAGAAACAACGTGAATCACATTGTGAGAAGACTGAAGATAAAGAAACAACGTGAATCACATTGTGAGAAGACTGAAGATAAAAGAAAAAACGTGAATCACATTGTAAGAACTCTAAAGCTCGCTAAATGTACGTACTTACTTTCGATTCCGAAAAACAAAATTTTAATTAAAATTATCAAAAATCTAAAAACAAATGTTAAAAATAACAATAAAATATGATGAAAAAAATATTATAACAACAACTTTTGAAAAAAAATGGTTATCTAAATACAACCCAAAAGAGAGAAACGATATCAAACATGTTTTAGAAAGGGTTGAAAACGTTGATAAAAATATTGATTGCTTACCTTTTCCACACATTGAAAAATACTAAATCAAAAAATTATACTTTTACTAAATTCTTATTAGACATAATGCTAAGATGATAGTTCAAAAATATTTTGAATATACAAAGAATATATCCATACGCTGATGTAGAATCTTTCTATAACTCTTTTTTAATATCTCTGGTTTTTATGTGTCTTCCTCAAAATACAATTCCTACAAAAACTGGTCCTATTCGTATGTAGCAACTCTATTAGCAAATTGCTTTTTCCTGATTTTGATAAAATTATTTAAATTTGTGATTGGTGAATGATAAAAATTTCAAATCGTATAAATCACATTTTTCTGAAACTCGTAATCTTTAAATTTTAAAATATTTTTTAACAAAAGCTTTCTCTTTGCTTAAAATATTTGTGGTTATATATAATAAGCTTTAAATTTTGAGAAATCTTTAATTAGGTTCAAATAATGATATCATTTTAGAAATAAGAGAAAAAATATGTCGGAATTAAGTTCCCACGATAAAGAGTATGTATGGTTTGATAATAATTTTAATTTATCGTAGACGAATTACGTCTTATCAATAATTAAATGTATATATATTTATTTATTGAAAAAAATTTTATAAGATCATATTAATTAATTTCTGTTAAATGTTTAAAATATGTAATTCTTTATGTAGAAGTTTATATAATGTTAAATGTTATTTTTGCAAATAAATAGACAGCTAATTAAAAAGTAAAAATAAAACTTTGATTTATTATCTCTGCTTAACATTATTCAGTAATAGTGATATAATTTAAGATCAAAATACGGCAATTTTGACCTTAGTTTAATTTCATTTTAAAATGATTTGTGTTTAATAGCTAACATAGATTGGAAAAGAAAGGAAAAGGAATTTAACATTTTGAAACTGAAATTTGAATTTTCAAGAAATCTGACTTCAAATGGTAAACTTTATACTTGGCGGGAAAACAGGTACATATTTTAATTATTATCATATCCTTTAACAATGGTATCTAAATTATTTCTATTTAGGGAAAGTTTATGGCTAATTCAGGGCTAATTTCATCAGGACTACAAATAATTATGCTGTATTTTGCATTTCGGAATCCTATCACATATATATATAGTAGACATTATATTACCGGCCTTCAAAATAATAACAAATGGTTATTAAACAGATATTTAAAGCTAATTTACCTCAAAATGTTTGAACTATTATATGTAGACACCTATTATTGCAAGATTAAACTACATTTTCTGCCAACTCATATATATATAAATGTATAAGATAACAGCTCTAATTAGATATTAATTCGAAGATTATATTGAAATTTGCTTATTTACAGTCAATATGCAAATTAGGTTAGCGCAATTAGATATACAAATTTTATTTATCATTATATAGGTCAACACGAAAAAACTCCGTTTTTTAAAACCAGTTTTATTTAAAAAAAATTTTAAATCCAGTTTTATAAAAACGAAAATACTTTCCGTTGCAACCTATGTATGTATATAGATGTTTATGAATATCATCATAACCATAGAAACATCTCTGTATCATAGAATAATTTAAAATTAAAAAAAATAAAACTGGATTTAAAAAACGAAATTTTTTTCCTGTTGACCTATAGTTACATTATAAAAGTTGTCCTTACAAACATATCGACATCGTTTGCTAAAGTGCTATGACAGAATTTTATTGACAGAATGTTATCGCATATTTTGATAGATTTAAAAGGTTATTTGATAGGTTGTAAAAGCTATGTTAGAATATGTTGATATATGATGGAAAAATATAATGAAACTATTAGTAAAACACTTCGTCAAATTAATTTCGGGTATTGAAATTATTATTATTAATTTAGTTAGTAAAATCAAATTGAGTTGTTCATTAAACATTTATAAAGCAAAGATTAAACTATGTAAAACTATGTAGATCATATTATCAATTCAGTGATATTGTCACTAAGAAATAGTTAAAATTCTCGTATTATAAATATAAATAAAGAAATAAGCTTAAATGATGATAAAAATGCTATTTTTATGTATTAAAGAATGCAATTTTAAAAGTTAAAGAAAATTATCTGTTGTTAAAGAAAACACATTCATCTAAAATAATGCCATCTTGTGTTAAATAATAAAAATATATGATGATCAAGAAACGAATATTCGTCGATATCTGAAATATATGGTTAATTGTTTTATTTGCATTTAAAGTTTTAACATTTAAAATTATCACGTGATCGTTTTCATTTATTTGTATTAAACGTGTTACTATAATCAGATTTATATAATAAAATTTTAACTGCAGGCTGGTGTGATAATAAATTCTATTTTAGACCATAAATATAAATATTTTTATATCTATGACTTCAAACAGCATATAATAGAATTATTTTTTACATTCGTGTGGAGAGACATTAATATTTCATGAATGCCTCTATCGACACAACTATATGTTACTGAATCCCAGAGAAATATAATGTGGAAGTAAAAGTTTGAAAAAAAGTAAATTTCTATATGAATAACGCTAGTTTCCAATATTCATATCAAATTAGTGCTCACTCAATATTCACATAAATCTACGGAGATAGATCCAAGGCATTTTAAAAAATTAGTCATAACTTTCATATAAAAATTGCTCACATTTTTTACTTTCCTAACGAGGAAAATAGCATAACTCAATTAATAATTATGTATATGAAAACAATAAAGTTCTTTGTACAATTATTCTTATACTATCTATATTGTGCATAAAAATTATTTGTTAATTTTCGCTAGACCCTTTTTCTATATATTTATAAATCGACTTCATGAAATATATTCCAATTAGAAAGTAAGCGATTTAAAAATTCTTTATAATAGGACCAGTAGCTTCATTGTTAATTGTGTACAAATATATGGCCCATTAAAATCTTTGTATGCTTTATGTACCTAGTATATGTATTCAATAATTTATATATTTGTCAATAATTTTATTTAAACTTTTTTATATAACTTAATATAACTCGAAATCAATACACATCCAAAGTTATCAATTAATTAATATCTGAATAATAATATATTTATATCAATTTTCCGACTATTACAATTTGTAATTTATTACTAAAATTGTGTTTTGTTTTGTTTAAGTGTATTTAATAACTAAATTCAAAATACTTAGTTAATTTCCAAATCTATTTTATATTAGTAAATATAATATTCCAACAACTTTTGGTTTAGTTTTTGTTTCACCATTTCGAAAACATGCCACTTCTGAGAGTTATTTGAAAGACATTGTGTTTTAGAAGACACCTTTTTGCAAGATAACGGGCCCACAATTTGATATTAACCCTTATTAGATGTGAACTATAGAACATTTTAAAATTTCATTTTACAGTTTAAAAATTTAAAAAAATAGAATTTTATTATCAAAATATTATCATCAAATCTAACAAAATACAATTCTATTATCATTTTTTGCCTTGAAGAAAATTTATTTAATAGTTGCTCAATCTTTGAAACATCTCAAAAAATATGTATAACAAGAGAAACCTTTAAATACATGAAAATGAAACATGAAACAGGTTCAAAACAATTGATGAACAAGCACACGTAGTATAAAACATAAGGGAACAACTGAACAAAACGAAAAACAAACACGCTAGCGAAACTCGAGAAAGCAAATTATATAAAAGAAAATTAATAAATTTATTCGAATTTAAAACAGTCATAAGCTTTGTATGTTTATAAAATTTAAGCAAATAAATGCATTAAAATTGTATTATTATCTTTTTAAATACAATTAATATTTATATAAATTAATTTTATTCTCGATATTTAGTAAATTTTTATTTGAATTTAGGAACGTTCTACCGACTGGAACGATAAATTATGTTATTTGTACTCAATATTATTATAAATGTAAAGTTGTTTTGAACAAAGCTATGAATAATTGTAAAAGGTTCAAAAAACACATCACGTAATCTATTTATATAAGTTAAAACATAAATATTGAAATACATTTTAAAACTAACGTTATTAATTAAATTATATTATTTATCGCATTTAGACAAGTTCTGATTTTTTATTTTAATTGACTACGAGTGCATAATGACCCACCCCCACAATAATTTTTTGTTGTTGTTATTTTAAAACGAATAGTGATCAGCATTAAACATCCTACACAACAAACCTCACAAAACAAACTATAATTGTCACCATATCCTTTCACAAGGGGATTAGTCTTTTCTAGCTGCACTTACAAAAGGCAGTATCAATATTTGATTTGGGAAATAGGGTTCTGTATGAAATCACAAATGTTTGTAAACAACTTTTAAGAACAACCTTATCGTGCGATTTATAAAGAATGACAGGCTAAGTATTTCAAAATTATAAATATATTTGAGGTAAAATAATATTAGGAACATATTCTTTTTAAAAATGGACGATTGATTAAAACATCAGTCAATTAAAACAATTAAGTGTTAATTGTCTTCATTTTTTTTTACTGAGTGATAATAAATATTTTTACCTTTTCCTATAAATGAAATTTTTTCTTATATTTTATCAGATAAAAGTTTTTTCAAGTTCTATAGTTTCAAAATTTAGTTTCTTTACTTTTTTAACAATTGTTAATGATCAATTTCTTGGTTTAATTTTCGCTTCAAAGTTTTCATAAATATATAAAAAGAAATATATTTCTCAATTAATTTATATATTTAATATTTTTCTAATTAATTTGTTTATGAAACAAAAGTATTCTCTTCAGTTGAAAAGTATAGAAGCAAAAATTGTCTGTAATAATTTTGTTACGATGCTAGAATACGACATAATATATATATAGATATCTATATAAACAATTGGTTATTTCGGTATATCCTATACTGCATTAAAATTCGAATACCTGCATTTGCTGTAAAATTAGTTATGATTCGTTTACTAAATAATCTCCAAGTTTTTCCACTTTTTTGTGTTTTATAAAATAAATTGCTGTAAATTTATCGATCGAACATAATATGGTGTACCTCTTACCTTCTTGATATAAATGCTAAAAATTTACCAAAATAAACGTTAGTTAAAACTTTAAATTTCGTTTTAGCAGGATTTGCTGAGTTTTCCTTAAATTTAGATAACTATTTATTTCAGTGATTCTTTGAACATTTTTTCACAATGTTTTTTTCTAAATCATGACTAGAAGAAACAGTTTTTATTTAATTCTTGAAATCATATTTATTTCTGACAATAAAAGCAACATTTAGCAAACAAAAACCAGAATATCAATTTAAAATCAATTTTAATAATATGCATAAAATTGTCCGAGCTTTCGCATGAAGGCGAACAAGTTCTCCTTATAATTATTGAGAAATTCTAACAACCAAAATTGAATGGTGTACAAATATATAATATACAATTGTAGCATAATATATATAAATTAGTTCATTAATTGTTTATTGTTGACAATTCTCACATTGATGTCAGTTATTAATGTTTTTATTAAAATTAGATATATACAAAAAATAATAACCAATTTAAAACCAATATATGTATAAGTAAATAAATTGTATCGCGTATTCGTAACCCTTTTTATATACATGACACCGATTTATGGTTATCGCATGACATACCAATTTGTACTTTGGGGTGATCTTGATGTCACCAAGGCATCTTGTCGTCCTGAAACAAGACGTGTTTTTGTCTTTACTTTCTGACATCATTATCGATTTAAACATATGAACAATTTATAAAAATAATTATATACATATTTTTATTAATTTCTCTATCCGCACATATACTTTAATTAATAAAATTCCTTTTATTTTATTTCTTTATACTGTTAATAAAAAATATGTCATATCTTCAAATTTAAATTGGTGTAAAAATTAATACTTGAAATAATTTTTTTTAAAAAAGAATTATACATATATTATAATTATTCAAGACTTATTATTAATATTAAACCTTAAACTAAAACAAAACATCTCTAGATATACAATATTTTGTTTAAAACCTCACCATGTGAAGCTGTTCTTGCTCGGTTTAAAATTCTCCAATCTGTTGTCAAAGGCCTCGTTTTGTCAAGATGTGGGATCAGAATATCGCCTTGGGGAATAATCTCGGACATGACTCGATCGTCATTTGCAATTTTACCTTTTTTCCGAAATAAATTATGTTGGAAAAATTTTTTATGTTAATAATATAATTTTAATATGAACTTTTAACAGCTTATAAAAAGATCAAGAAAGCGTAAATAATTAATTTGAATCATACATGATTACAGATTTCAAATAGTTCATATAATTATAAAAAATGTTAAAAAAAGCTCTGTGTATTAATATTACATTTTTAAATAATTATTACGATATGTAATGCTTTTTCGATCAAATAAAATCTATTGATACAATTCTTTTAAAAAGCTCAATAAAATAAAACAATTTGAAAAAGCATTTAATTAATCTTTTACTGAATTACCGTCAATGTATAAACTGCGATTGCCACGAGGCTCCAAGGAATACTTGACATGGCGCCAACTTGATCCTGCATTCCCATGTCGCATTCGGGGTGGGCCGAAATGGGGATAGTTTTGTTGTGGGGCCCTGCGACAGTATTCAAGATAGGCTTTGTGGAAATCGTCATATCCTTTGGACTGGAAGCCGTAATGGAGGTGAGCGGGCATGTGCTACAATCGAAGAGTGATTAAATATGTAATTAATAAAGTGGAATATAAAATAAATAATAGAGGTGTAAAGTTAAACATTTTTATTCGACGAATTATTTATTAAAGAATTGATTTCCTCCTCCGTCTTATCTTGGCCGATGTATTTGTAGAGAAATCAAAAAATAATTCCAAATTTTGAGGGCAAAAATATATTGTTACAATGTTGATAATGTACCATTAGAAAACTTCAATTGGACAATGTTGCTACAATTTTAACATATAAATTATAATATATTCTAAGTTCTTTATTTCGATTGACACAAATGTTTGATTATTTTATAGACATTAATGAATTTGACTCAAATTAATTATCCTACACTACTGATCAACTATTGACGATGAAATCCCTCTACAAAAAGAAAGTTGTGTTGGGATGGAGCAGGTACATTATCCGTACACTCACCCCAAATCCCACGAACTATAACATCGCTTTAAATTTAGAAGCGGAGAACAGACACATACACATCAAATAGCATTAACCTTAGGGGTTAATATACGGCCGTAAATGTTGATTATTTCATAGATTATAGTCTCTATCAACATCTTTTACGGTCAAGTTTTTAAAATATCAGATATTCTCTTCACGTAAATAAAGAAACATTTCTATTGTATCATTCAAGGAACTTTCCAAATATAAAATTAATTTCTAACAAATTGCCCACTATGTTTGATGCACAGTATATTTATTTAGTTGCGGTACAATTAATACAACGAAGTAATATCAAACGTCTAGTTCATGCAAATTCAGAATGAATCAGAAAATTTAAAAATTAACACAGAAGTCAAACCCCTACTTTGAAAAGTAAAAAGTAGTTTTATAATGAGTAAAATAAATTATAGCGACAAATGTTTTCATCAATTAAAATTTTCTTTCGTTATTTTTTATTTATATAAGATTGTATCGTAAAATATCATCAATAATTAGACTCAATTTTAAAAAGAATTTTTCAACCAGATAAATATTTCTGTTATATAGCACTCAGTTATAGATGTATAACGCATGATGTTATGCCTTTTTGTTTAGAATAATTTGCAAATTTGGAATTATTTATACATTTTAAATATTCACCTCATTGTACGCGATACCAATGGTTTCAGCGTTGTCGTAAAGATAATTGGATTCTTGTTTTGGCTGAGGAGTCTCACTTCCATAAAGGTTGCATGTGCGCCAAAGGTGCATAGAACCATAACTTGTTCGTCTGTAAAATAAATTTATTTTTTAAATACTAAAGATAAGCATTTAATAAAACTAAATAAGTGATATTACTCAAATATAATTAAGTAATATAAAACTAATAAGGAAATATACCAGTCAATGAAAGTAAACACAAATAGTAGAATTATAAAAAAGACATGCTTTTTATTAGTATGTGGCTCAGTATTTGTATAGATAGCTTATATAGACGCAGTATTATAAGATATAAGTATTTATAAGATAGCTCCGCATTTTGGGAGCGGATATGTCCCTGAGTATTGCATTCCATACGTCACTCAACAACAACATCAAATATTTTATCAATCGAAAATAAGAAATATCAAAATTATTGGATTTAATGATTGGCGTTTTTTGAGAACATTTATTATATTATATTAACAAATTAAACAGTATATACAAATGTTATTAGATATTCCAAATATTAGAGATTTTGCCAATTACTGCATTGCAGTGCATCTTCAGCAGTTCCATCTGAAACAATCGTTTTGTTTTCGAATAATTCATCCAGAAAACGTGTGATATACTTTGTGTATTTAACCTCCCAATGTTCAGGGCATTTCTAACTTCGGGAATATGTATCGGTCACACATTTAAATCTTGAGAATAAAAACTGGTTGCTGCACAAATGTTGTTTTTTATTCAATAAATTTTGTCGAGGTCTTGACTTGTGCCCCTTGGCATTATGAGCAGAAACAATTGTTGATTTCAACTTCGAAGACTTGTTCCACTATAAAATAATGTCAAAGAATGAAACTATTGATTCTGATGATCCTGTAAGTATACACAGTTTGTGAAAGATGTGATATCAAGTAATTTGACCCAATATATGATGACGGTGGTACTCACATATGATCATTTCAAAAACCACACGACATTATTTCTATATCAACCAGTTTATTCTCCAGATTTAATTATATGTGGCAAATATTATTTATCGAAGTTATAAATGTTCAGGAAATACACAAAATTTACACGTTTTCTTGATGAATTCTTCGAAAGCAATTCGACTGTTTCAAGGGCACATGAACTGGAACTTCTAAAGATACTCTGCAAAGTAGTAATTGACAATGATGAAGCCATCTCTAACATTTAGTATATCTAACAACTTTTGTATTCGTATTTGCATTTGTGTACTGTTGATTTTTTATATATTAAAAACGTTGACAAAGATCAATCTATACTACAAATACAGAAATATTAAATATTCAAAAACTGATAAATCATAATTTTACATTGTTAGGTACAAAAACTATTAAATGAATTCCAATTAAAACAATTGAATGTTATTTTAAAACTTTTTACCTTTAGTACGTACATGTGTGATTTATCCTATTGCAAGTAAGTTTTGTTAGAAATTATGAATAAATGAATGAATTAATTTATTTCGACATCAAATGTATTAAAAAAATTCCAAGAAAATATAAAAATTACAAAATGATCATTATCTAATTTTGCTAAAATTAAATTTACTGTAAATTTACCATTTATTCTCATAAATAGTGTGTCTTTAGATTCTTAAATTTTATTAAACATGTTTTCAATATTTCAAAAATAAGTTTAAACATTTATTTTGGTTGAATATATCTCTATTTTTATTTTGAAAACATCCGTTTTTTGACTTGGTATTCAATTAAAATCGTTTTAAATAATCAAATTATTTAAGATTTGATAATTTTAATTTATTATTAGGTATCTACACCTTTATTAATTCTTACCCCATTCTTGGTGGTCTGTTCATAGCATGTATACGGTGAGCTTTTCGCTGATAATCCAGAGACATATTACTCGTCTGCTAGGGACAACACTGAGATCACAAAAACAGAGGTAGTATCTCAAACATCCACAAAACGTAAACTATGCAATCAATGGAATCACCAAAATGAAAGTAGAATGCCTTCCAATAATCGGGGTGATCTCATTCCTGTTGCAATTAAGACAACTTCTAACTAGCTATATTATCTGTTTTGGCATTGAGTAGTCATAACAATCAACAAGATGGTAGTTAGTTACCTGGTGTTCTCAATTATATAACTGTACTTTACTATGAAAAGAAGACACATCTGTGTGTATATTTAATTCAACCTAACTTCTGATTGTATATATGCTAACAGTGCATTGTGATACGTTATAAATAATAAATAGATGGTATTTCGTTCTCAAAGTTTATTTGAAAAATAATCTAGTTCCTATACTTTATACGATTGTTGAATAATGATTAAATAAATACATAAATTTTTCTTTTGAAACAAAATGTCCACAATAGTAATTTTTGCGGTGTTTTCTCCAAATTATTGAAATAAAACCTCCCAGTAAGATTATCTCAGTAGGTATAAGAATGTCATACGGATTGCAATATTGATTAGAAAAGTGGTTTTTCTGCCATGAAAAATTTGAAGAGGCCTTTTTCGCATTTTTGTCAATCGTTCGTTAAATTCCTTTTATGATCCTCCATGATTTTCAGTGGCCTTGACTTCATGTTGGATCAGTGTCGAGGAGAAGGTTTATAAGGGTTGCATCAAGCTCTTCCTAACCCCATAGAATAAGGAGGGGTACGTGGTTTATGATCGACTTTCTCTGAACTTCATATCTCATACAACTCCATAAAGAGCCAAACTTATTCGACTTGTTGGAAAAACTTTGGAGACGTCGGGAAATGGGGAATAATAATAATATTTCAGTGATATGTTTGATTTGTCATTCTCTCATTTTGTTACAAAGAAATTTCGACAGTCTGCTTACTTTTTTCTACAGTCCTGAATTCCTCAACTCAATTGGGGAACATCTTGCCAAAGATTATGGTTCTGTTTTAGATAAACTCAGACATATTGACCAATTAGAATTTCTCGACCTTTCTAAGCTTGTTATTTACCGGATACTCAAAGATACTATCTCTCTTCTCTCTCTCTCTTCTTTCTCTCTTCTCTCTCCTCTCTCTCTCTTCTTTCTCTCTTCTCTCTCGCTTCTTTCTCTCTTCTTTCTCTCTCTCTTCTTTCTCTCTCTCCTCTCTCTCTTCTTTCTCTCTCTCTTCTTTTTCTCTCTTCTTACTCTCTTCTCTCTCTCTCTCTTTATCTCTCTCTTCTTTCTCTATTCTCTCTCTCTCTTCTTTCTCTCTTCTCTCTCTCTCTTTATCTCTCTCTTCTTTCTCTATTCTCTCTCTCTCTTCTTTCTCTCTCCTCTCTCTCTCTTTCTCTCTCTCGCTTCTTTCTCTCTCTCTCTTCTTTCTCACTTCTCTCTCTCGCTTCTTTCTCTCTCTTTCCTCTCTCTTCTTTTTTTCTCATTTCTCTCTCTTCTTTTTCTCTCTTCTCTCTCTCTTCTTTTTCTCTCTTCTCTCTCTCTTCTTTTTCTCTCTTCTTACTCTCTTCTCTCTCTCTCTTTATCTCTCTCTTCTTTCTCTCTTCTCTCTCTCTTCTTTCTCTCTCCTCTCTCTCTCTTCTTTCTCTCTCCTCTCTCTCTCTTCTTTCTCACTTCTCTCTCTTCTTTCTCTTTTTCTCTCTTCTTTCTCTATTCTCTCTCTCTCTTTCTCTCTCTCTTCTCGCTTTCTCGTCTCTCTTTCTCTATGATTGAGTCCCGGGTCGACCAAGTCGGCAGAAGCCAATTCACGCCATTTTTCAAGCCCTTAAAGCGTGAAACTCGCATTTGTGTGCCATTTCGCAAGCTACAGTATGCTAGCCAGCTGGGCGGATCCATCAATACCCTCTAGCAGTATGCTAGCAAGCTGGGTGAATCTATCAATACCCTCTCGCAGTATGCTAGCCAGCTGGGCGGATCCATCAATACCCTCTCGCAGTATGCTAGCCAGCTGGGCGGATCCATCAATACCCTCTCGCAGTATGCTAGCCAGCTGGG
>JAUZNC010057267.1:0-10171 GCA_034780395.1 Vannuccia rotundouncinata | reverse complement strand
ATACACTGCAACATAACAACATTCTAAATACACTGCAACATAACAACATTCTAAATACACTGCAACATAACAACATTCTAAATACACTGCAACATAACAACATTCTAAATACACTGCAACATAACAACATTCTAAATACACTGCAACATAACAACATTTTTGTTGATCATTCTAAATATCAATAATTTAAAATAATTTCGGTGAATTGTAATGAAAAAATGAAATAAATATTGTCTAAACAACATATTAAAATTTTAGTAATTAAATAATATTCTACATTAATTAATCAGAGGCGATTCCTAAATTTCTTTCAAACATATAAACCTACCTATTCCACCCTTTTCTCCGTAAGGCCCTTTTATTCCAGGAGGACCTCTTTCCCCCTTCTGCCCCTTTTGTGAAATCATTTGAGCAATGCCTTTGTTTCCTTGTGGTCCCGCTCGACCAATCGGTCCAGTTCTTCCATGTTCTCCTATCTCACCTTTTTCTCCCTGGAAGTCTAACACAAGACAAACACAATAGATGGAAGAAACAAATTATTCACTTCAATAAACTATCGAAACAACAAATTACCATCGAAATGAATTACCTTTAAAATTGTTGAAATTCTTTTTCAAATCACATTCGCCCTCTGGTCCTTTATATCCTTTAGAACCATTAATGCCCTTATCTCCCAAGATACCCTTTTCACCTTCTATACCTTTAATACCTTCTATATCACGTCCCTTTTCTCCTTTGGGGCCAGTTTCTCCCTGTAATCCTTTAGAACCTAAATTACCTTTAATGCCTTCAGAACCCTAAAAAAACATTGAAATATAAACATTCTCTATAAATACGCAACATAAGGCACACATATATATATAAAAATATACAAGGTGTCCCAGAAGTAACCATCGAACTTTAAAACTGAAACATTTTAATTCAAAATAGTATATTTAAATATGACTTGATTAGTTATTACATCGGTTAATATGAGTTACATTTATAGTATTTAAGTTAGTTTATGTGCGATGCTTTTCAAAAGTCCACTATTTTGTGCAACACACTCTTCAATTCTTCCATAAATTGAGGCACATATTTTCTTGCAAAAATTATCATCAAATAATTTGAATGTATCAATGATACGCTGTCGCAATTGATCAACAGTTCCAGTTCATTGTTTAAAAACCTTATCTTTCACAATTCCTCATACAGGAATTGTGAAGCCATTCATACAGCCATCTGACGGAAGTGTTGAATTCTTTATTATAATTGCGCATTACAATTGTTTGTAAAGTAATATTGTTTGATACAAAAAATTTCGCTGATGAAGTGCAAGTCGTGGCATGATTCACACATAAATCGACAGGAAACTGCTTTAGTACTTAACGTTATATATGCTCCAATTCTTTATTCTTATTGGGACAATCTACGTCGATTTTTATGTTTGAACTCACGAGTTTTTCAATTTGAATATATACTATTTTGGATTACAATGTGTCGGTTTTAAACTTCGACGGTTACTTCTGGGACACCCTGTATATCTTATAAATATTAGTAATCACTTTAAAAAATGTATTCCCGGTAAGAAAATGATAAAATTAAATTTACATTAAAGTTGAAATATTATTAGTTAAAAAACTATTAGTCAAAGCTACAAATCTAAGCATAAACCAATCGACTTAATTCTGCAAACATATACTAGCCAATCACATTTCACGTCTCTAAAAACATAAATATCATTCCACCACACCCTTTCTGAAAGCAAATATTTAATTCCTTTATTTTGTAAATATATTTTAACTAATACACAGTATACAAACATTTTACCAATCACAAAATTATGCAGATATATTAACCAATAACATTTATATAAGCATAATTATGCGTATATTTTTCATTCCAATCGATATAATATTTTTAGAAATCTCACCTCTTCACCCTTAGATCCAACATTTCCCTTTTCTCCTTTTTCTCCGATATCTCCCTTCATTTCTTGAAGTTCTCCTTTGAAACCTTTTGTACCCTTTTCACCCTTGTCCCCTTTCTCATAGTTAACATAGGTTAAATTAGTAAATCCAGTCCAGCCTTGTTCACCTTGGGGTCCCTGCAGTCCCTTGAGACCTTTAGTACCCTTCAGAAAATAATGATAGGGGAGACAAATTTATCATATTATTCAATGAATTTTTTATTAATAATTAATAATTAATAATGAAATGTATATAATTATATATACATAATATAACATATAATTAACGAAAGTGTTAAAATATAGAAATGATTATATCAGCTACACTGTACCATGTCTCCTTGGTATCCTTTCTTCCCATGATTTCCTTTCTCCCCCTTGTCACCACGAAGCTTCTCATCTGCAGCTCCAGCTCCTCGACCTGGTAAACCCTTGTCACCCTGGGTACCGTTTACACCTTGTGGTCCACGATTTCCCTTGTCACCGTTGTCACAAAAGTAACATTTGCTTAATTGGTAACCTGAAATTAAAGCCGAACTATTCACATAACCGTCAGTAGGATATAAAACAGTCAACTAATTGTTATTTTTTCATTGTTTTAAACCAAAGGGACAAATGGTGACAAGTGCAGGGTCATGCTTCCTTTAAAACTAATGAGTTCATTCCAATATTTGGACAACTGTATCATATAAAAAATGTTTCCAATTACAAAATAGACAACTTTGAGAGATGGTTGAGAGTGCTCTCTATAGGGATAGGGTTTGTTAGAGGGCTCTCTATAGGGATAGGGTTTTTTTAGAGGGCTCTCTATAGGGATAGGGTTTTTTAGAGGGCTCTCTATAGGAATAGGATTTGTGAGAGGTCTGTCAATCAATAGGAATAGTGTTTGTTAGAGGGCTCTCTATAGGAATATGGTTTGTTAGAGGGCTCTCTATAGGGATAGGGTTTGTTGGAGGGCTCTCTATAGGGATAGGGTTTTTTAGAGAAATAAAAATACCCAATTTGAAAGTAATTAATGTCTGCGACGTATGGAAAGAAAGGACTATGAAAGAAGGAACCAATAGCGATGTAAGTCAGGGAGTAACGTATTTTAATTAAAGAATAAAAAAGTCTGATGTGCGTCATTAGTGAAAAGATTATTAAATGCACATTACTCCCTTAATAGCACATGCACCTCAAAAATTATATTATATTACATTACATTACATTACATCTTCCTAAACTATATATTTAATGCGTAAATCAATTATTGATTTTACACAGTCAGAAAACGGCCCCCATTCCATCCCCACTCTCCCCTGCCCCCTCACCACCTTCTCAACACCGCCCTCAACCACCCCATTCACCCCCTCACCCACCTCTCCCCTCTTCTAACTTCCCCCACCTCCCCAAAAACTTGACGAACCTGGCTATATCTCAATGCGCCACTTAGACTGTTTACATACCTTCTTCTCCTTTGTACCCTTTGTCACCCTTGTGACCTCGATGACCTCTATAGCCACGTGACCCTGCATAACCAGAGTTGCCGTGACGACCCCAGACCAAAGTACCGCGTTGTCCCATTCCGCCCTTGGAACCTCGGAACCCTTTGTCACCTGCATGCATACACACAGTTATTAAAATGAGAATCTCCAACATAAATAAATATATAGTTAATCTTAAAATAAGAGTACGGGACCAACCTTTCTGGCCGTTATATCCTTTGATATTGGGTTTTCCTTTTATTCCAGAAATTGAATCGCCTGATTGTCCCTGGATACCTTTAGAACCCTTTTCTCCTTCTTTACCTTCAGCTCCTTTTTCATTGATTGGTCCGTCGTCACCTAAAATTGATCAGAACAATCAAATATATTGGAAATGTATTCTAATGATCCAATACAATAAAGATAATTAAAAAAGGAATTTCATTCTGCATATATTTTGCATATTCATTATAACTATTAATTGATATAGTTAGTTTCAATTATTTCAGAATTGTCCTTGAAATTTAAAAATCAATAAGAAATAACACAACTATGAAGCAAGAGCGTCATAGAGTTATAATTTGAAACCAAACGAATTTTTATCTGAATTGAATTCGACTAAAATCTTATCGTTTTAGAGTAAAAATAATTTATCGACATTTCTAAATATGATAATTTATTATTTTATATTTTTCATAATTTATTCATTTTTAAGACTATTTCAATGAAGATATATGCTATAATGGAAGTAAGCTGATTTTTAGCATTTTTAAATTGTTAATTTTTGATGGGGTTGGTCGATTTGTCTATTAAATGAACTTATGATTATAAAAAATAAATTTTAAACATATAAGAATAAAATTTTTAAAATAAATGAAGAAGTTTTTTCTTTAAACTATGTATAGTATTCAGACTGACTAAACTCCAAAACATCTTTACTATATCAATAAAAAAACAACGTTTAACCTCTTCGTCCAATATCTCCTTTCTCTCCATCTGGTCCCTGCTCGCAAGTTGGACCTAGTGGTCCAGTTTGACCTTTGGCTCCAGCCTCCCCCTCATCTCCCTTCGTTCCGTTCTTTCCAACATCCCCTTCAGACCCCTTGACACCCATGCTTCCATCCGAGCCATGGTAACCACGCTTGCCTTTCTCTGACTTCATATTTGGGCAACTTGCAGGCTGTAAATTGAGATTCAACCAGAAACGCAACATATGAATAGTATAAAAAAGTTTCACAGATTACAAACGGGAAATAAAATCATAAACTTGTCTTTAGTTTGTGTACAATTTATGTATTAATTAATTAATATCAATTATATAAATTTATGAAATAATATTGTTACTTCGGAACATATTTGTATATTAATTGGTTATTTACAGTTAGTTAGTGTACAGTTTTATGTACAGTTTGTGTACATTTTGTGTGCAGTTTATAAATCTAGAACTGCAAAGTTACATTTATATTAACATCACGTTTTATAATTGAACAATTAACAAATAGGCAAACTAGACAAAATGTAAAACATTACAAAAGTGTATAAGTCATTATCTCACCATATCTGGTCCTTTCTTGCCAGAATTTCCACGAGCTCCCTTCGTTCCTTCGGTACCATTTTCTCCGGGAACTCCTTCATCACCCAAATCTCCCCTAGTACCAGCGTTTCCTTGATCTCCCTAACGACATTAAATGTTGTTAAATGTACTAAATTGAGCCTTACGTATAGTAATATTTTAAAACAAGGTCAAGTAACAAGTATTACTGCAATTAAAATCATTTAAGCAAGTATACTATATAATCCATTTACGAATTAAAAACGTTTTAATTTAACATATAATGTGAAAATATGCAACTGAAGAGTATAAATAATTAATTTTTAACATACTCTAGCTCCATTATATCCTTGAAAGCCTTCTTTGCCACGAATACCCTACAAACAAGATTTAGAAAGAAAGTCAAATAACAAAAATAAAGCAATAAAAAAGGTAAAAATAACTTTAAAAAAACATGATAACATTTGATAATATGTTATCAAGACTTACTCGACCTCCTCGATATCCCAGAATTCCCTTTTCTCCTTGGTCCCCGGTAGGTCCATTTTTACCCTGATTCAGAATTATTAAATGTAATGATTTATCTAATTCATTTATGAAAAAAGTAGTGCAAAATAAGGCTTATATTATGACTGACTTATTGTGTTCACTACATACAATTTAAAGAACAATTAAAATATACAAATTTAGAATTTAGAATTTAAAAAAAGCAAATAGAACGTTTCATTTGATATTCAAAGAAATTTTTTTATTGTAAATATAAATTCAAATTTTATAAAAGCAGATTATCAATTTTAATTTGACATTATAAACATAAATTTATTCTTGTTTTATGAACTAACAATAACTTTGTAGAATAATCAAAACTTGTAATATATGTTTTACCTGTAGACCCTTTTCTCCTTTATCGCCATCGTCTCCCCTAATACCGATTACTCCCTGAAATGCAACCACGACAGTATTAAATATGTATTATATTTGAAACTATGTGCACTTCCGCGTTCGTGAAAAAAGTGTGTTACCTGAGAACCCTTTGATCCAGTAGGACCTCTTCTTCCTGAGAATGTATTCGGTCCTCTCTTGTCACAATCTGTTCCATTCTGGCCTTTGGGACCCTGTGGACCTTTATCTCCTTTTTCACCGGGAACAATAGTGATAGTTCCGTTATCTCCTTGAGCTCCTTGATTTCCGATTTCACCCCGAAGTCCCTATTCCATTACAAGAAATATACTTGAAACTATAGTTTAGAACGAGTCTTAAGTTCGTATATTATAATCACAAATGTTTAAAATTGACAAATTTTAATCTTTTACTTTATAAGATTCCAACCCGGTCTAGTTACCAAAACAAATTATTTTAAGAACTCAACAGAAAAAGATTTATAAATGGATGAGATATACAAATAGTTATAACAAAATACTATTGAAATATTGTTGATGAATCACAATTAAAGTCAAACTCGTGGATTATCTTTGATTACAAAGAAAGCCAATTCATAATAAAAAGGACTAATAATCTTACTCCTGCTCCTTTGTATCCTTTGGTACCATCAATCGCTTTGGAGCCTTTTTCCCCCATGAAGCCCTGAAGTATCCAAGCAGAAAAACATCTCAACAAATTATCTGACAACGTTACTGCTTGGCAAATGTGTTGCACAATTAAAATGATATAATTACAATTTAACAACAATATATACAGATTACTTATGTAATAAAAATACACTTTCCAAATAATTATTCAAAATTTGGAGTACTTCTATATACCTTATCTCCAGGCAATCCTTTGGTTCCATTTGAGCCCTGTAATTCAAAACGAACAAAAACTTTTATGTCGAATACGAAGGACAAAAATTGAGACATTTTAATATATTTTCAATTTATAATCGTTTAGGTAATACATTTGTTAGTATAAAGTTGGATTATAATGGATAGATTATTAGGTAATAAAGAATAAGTCACATGGACTACTTGCAAGCTAATCTAACATTAAAAATAAAAGCAAAGGTCAAAACACGAACCTTGATGCCCTTAAATCCCGTCGCAAAATGTCCAGAAGGTCCGACATCACCTTTGCTTCCTGATTTACCTGTCTTTCCGTTGTCTCCCGTGGATCCACGCTCCCCTTTATCTCCTTTGCGACCCTAGAACACAATTGAGAACATATCTATTGCGTCTGCAGGCGTCGATTAGGACGATTTTTAATATTGCGTTAATACTGCACTTATGTTGTGTGGCGAACTGCATCAGAATACGCCAAGTAGTATAGAAAAGTGTTTATTAAAGTTAATTAATAAAATAATGAATTAATGAAAACTATTTCTTACCAAGTTCCCCTTACAGCCGGTTATTCCTTTATCCCCGTCCAGACCACGTTCGCCTGCATGACCCTGTCAGTGTGGAAGAGAGGCAAATAATAAAAATAGCAGTTAAAATAGAATACTTTCTGATATAAATTTATAAACTTCTAAAATGTACAATAGGAAAATAAAATAAAAATTAATATTTGTTGTTTAGCGGATAATTTTAGATATACGAGAGAGTGTTTTCATTTTTTCTTTATTGTATTTATCTTGTATTTTTTATAAAAATATGATTATACCATAATAACTTAATTTCAAATAATTTATACTTAATAACTTTCACAAAATTTCTCAGTGTGATTAATACTTTATAATTGTGTTAAAACTTACGTTGGCTCCATTCGTTCCTGAATACCCTTCATATCCGTGTTCACCCTGAATTGCAAAATGAACAAATGATTTTATTTAATATATAATTCTCAAAAAGCGTTCTAAATATTAAATTTTTGTTTGAGGCCTTAAACAGTTGTTGCGACCTCTAAATTTTCACTTTTTTTATAAACATTTGAAATGTTTTTTACTGATTGTGAAAATAGTCGAATAGTATAGAAATGTGTACTTTGATATTTTTTGAAGAATGTCAAAAAAGTTACAATAAATTATGTAAAATTTATTAAATATGAAATTATAAACGTTTTGGACACTTTCAACTGCCACATTCTATAGTGCCTCTGTATAATAGTTTATAATATGCATTACATAAAATATTTATTGATATCTATGCGGAATTGGTAAAAAAACTTTTAATATGTTATTTTTATTAAAATTTATAAACAAAAATAGAAATAATATTGTTACTACGGAACATATTTATTTATTAATTGTTTATTTATATATATATAGGGTGTCTCTAAAAAGGGGGGATTTGTGAATCTAGATAAGATATATTTATTTACATTATATAAAACATAGATAATACAAATATGGAACAATATAATTTATTTACAAATGATTATATATACAGAAAAAGTTCTCATGGCTGCTAATCTAACTCTCAAAGTGGCCTCCACCAACCATCTTTGACTCAAATCCATGATTGATTTTGTCACCATAGCTGGATCCAGGGCAGGCATTTCTTGACGGATGTTTTCTTCTAGTTCATAAAGATTCACAGGACATGGACAGTAAACCTTAGATTTAAGGTATCCCCAAAAGAAGAAGTCTGGAGGGTTGAGGTCAGGCGATTTAGCAAGACCTTCCTTCTCTTGGATGGCATTCCTACAGATTATATTTTCCCAAACTGATATTTAAATATACCATATTCCTCCTTGTGCAGTGACATGGGGCACCATATACAAAACACAACAAAATTATAGCAAATGTTCAACATGTCCTCACTCACACCTTCGTCTGAATAAGCATCCCAAAACATCTTCAGAGGGATTTTTTTTATATCTTCTACCTTTTCGCTTGTTTTTAAAAATCGGTCAATCCATCGTCGAGCATTAGAATGTGGTGGTGCATTGAAGAAAAAAGATTAATAATTTTAAAAATTAAATTATCAATTCATAGAGTTTTTATTTGTTACACGCATAAATTATATTAAGCATAGATAATCTTAGGCATAGATGAATAATTTCTACGTTCATAATCATATAATTACTTTGGCTCGTTATTTAACATATTCTAAAAACTCACCGCTTTATTAAAAAGATCATAAATTAAGGTATCAATTAAAAAACTTTCTATATAACAAAAACTACGTTGTGATGCGACCAGAATTTACCATCATATCAGAGGCACACATTGTTCAAAACAAACATTAACATTATTTTTGTATTATATTTATTTAGATATAATACAAAAATTCGTGATTTGCAAAATAATAATTAGTTTTGAAGTCAAATGACTGCTTGGTAGATCTAATAAATCATTTTTGTTGAATAAAAAATTAATAAAAAAATATTTATGTTGTTATAAATGGAGAACCAGGTATGTTTTATGCAAAGAAATATAGTTTAATAGCATTTTATAAGGATTAATAATCAAAAAAATGCTGTGATAACATGTTAAAAGCTGGATCTATCGAAATAACCTTTTGCGTAAATGTTTATTTAAGCATATGGCATAATAGGCAGTTCGCTTTCCACAGCCAATCTGAAAATGGGGTAGTTTCTGAGTCTGCAACTCTATAACTATTAAAACAATAATCTCGAAACCTGCAATATGTAAATGCTCCATATACACCAATATTATATTTAAAAAACGTTAATCCGTCAAAGTTTTACAAAGTTACAACCCTTCCAAATGTGTTTTGGAAAAATTCTTCTAATTCTTATTATTCTCTTTTCTCAACTCCAATAAGTACTCGAAAGCATTGATAGATTTATATATTTTTTCGCTCGTGAAATTATTTTTCGAATTCAATGGAAATCATCATATTAATGTGTACGTATAATAAGAATAGAAGGTAATTATCAATAGGTAATCAATAGTAAATATTTTTTAACAAATACTTTAAATATGATATAAATGATCTATGTATGATATGATAAATAAAATTGTATTGTACGTAATTTAATTCCATGCAATTAGGAAAAAGCATGCAACAATGCAGTCAACAATTTGTATTTGTGAGCAATAGAAATTTGTTTTTTAACAAAGAATTTAAATTAACAAACTCTGAATAGATTGGTCCAACCAACAAAGTTAACCTCAACATCAAATAGCAGAGTTTATACATATGATTCATGGAATTATATATAAATGCCAATGTTAAATAAAAAATAATCAACAAAGTTAGGCAAATAAAGTATTTCAACAATACCAATTATATATAACGTTTTTACATATAGGATTGATACAATGTATGTATAATGTTAATGTCAATAAATCAGTAGAAAAGTCAA
>JAUZNC010057266.1:0-13081 GCA_034780395.1 Vannuccia rotundouncinata | reverse complement strand
TAATATTACTACAGTAATTACTAATAATATTGAATTTTTGCCAGGATCGACAGAAACCGATACTAAGTGACAACAATGAGCTAGATTACCAATCTAGTTAAACTTAAACAAAGATAGTATATCTATGAATTTACGTAAACTTCACACACTCCGTGGATATGCATAAAATGTGTTTGAACACTAAGAATAATTGGCTGAAAAGGCTTTTTCATTACTCGATAATATTATTATATTACTCTATAAAACATGATAGATTATCAAAGCTTCTCAACAAAACGAACAACAACATTAGCAAATTCCAGAAGGATAATTTTGACACATAAAATGATAAATGAACGTGAGGCAAATATGCAATCCTTTATTTGGTTATTGGTTTTACGATAATTATGAGTATAATTGTACAAGAAGAGAGTCAATGAGGAAAACTAATGTCTAATTCAGACTAGATAAAATGTCGATTATCAACAAAAATGTTTAAATATCCTTGTACATAATATGCTCTACAAAATTGCTGAATATTTATTTAGCGAAATAGAATTTAAAATAATCAAAAACTTGTTAATAAGGTCGTAAATAATTAATTTAAATTTGATTTCTTTACAGACATATATAAAATAAATTTTATGCTTTCAAAAACTTGAGCTCACCAAAAAGAAACTTATAGTTTTTTTGCGATTGAGCCATTCTAACTATCTGAACTTAGAGTTTTTTCAAATAAGATGACATATAATCTCCTATGTCACCCCACAGTATAACCAATCTGTTGAATGGGAATTAAATGGAACGACAGAACTTTCTGACTATCTATTGCAGTCAAATTGATAATAAATATTTCCTTAAGCTAACATTTAATAGAAATGGACACAGCCAGCGTTTCATAAACTTTATGAATACCCGGACTAATTGTATGAATATGGCCTGCAAACTATAACGTGATTGACGACCTTTTTTGTACTATATACTCAGCTAATCATTAAAAGTCAGCCTAGAAAGGCAGGGACAACGTCGATATCCAAAGTATGCTTAACTTAAAATCATACTTGTACGGATGACGACAAAAACATCCAGGAAACTAAATTGTTAAACTGTCTTACATTGTAAAACACAATAAGAATTTTTGTCAGGAAATCTTATACAATTGATTTAATAAAAATAATCAAAATAAAACCCCTTTAATAACAGTTGTGGCAAACTTACCAGCATGACCACCCCATGACGCAGACCTTAAAGCGGACCACCCGTCCTTATCGACATTGTCCAGCCGAACAGAAGATTGGACCAACAGACCGACCACCTCCCGATGACCCTGACGGGCCGCCAGTATAAGAGGCGAGGACCCATTCCTATCCCGGACCTCGACCTCCGCTCCTTGAGCCAGCAGGAGACTGACAACACTGATGTTTCCCTGGTACGCCGCTGTGCAAAGGGTGCTGCTACTCGTTTGCAGAACAGGAGGATCTGACTTCCCAGAGAGTCCAACGGGGGCGATGTAAGCCCGCAAAGCGTCCGAATGGCTGGCTGAATCGGCCGAGTAGGCCCCAGCTGCCTGAAGGAGTCTTTCGGCTGTGGAATCAAGGTTCCAATCATCCAGTGAGGCAGCGCCATGAGCTCGATCAAGTTGCACCCCACTGTTAACCAGCCAGAGGACAAAATGATAGGCTTTCACCGGCGGCTGTAGACACGACCGAATCAGGTGGTGAGCGAAAGAGTGGAGCTGATCCGTTGAGAGTTGAGAACCTCGACGGGTTGTCG
The DNA here is from genome assembly GCA_034780395.1 of Vannuccia rotundouncinata. Taxonomy (NCBI): domain Eukaryota; kingdom Metazoa; phylum Platyhelminthes; order Proseriata; family Coelogynoporidae; genus Vannuccia; species Vannuccia rotundouncinata. The sequence goes on along the minus strand of JAUZNC010057266.1, from coordinate 11,329 downwards.
CTAGAGCGAGGAGGGTGTGGCCTTCGGGGGCCGAGCAGAGGAAGCTTTGCGTGCAGTGTTTCACATCGAGAAGCCATTCGGCGAAGCTGTAGTGGAACAGTGTAAGTCGACAATTGTCAGATTCCGGGCCAACTTTCACTACCCTTTTGAGTATTTGTAATCTTGCGATGAAAGTTTGATAATCCACGGTCGTGTCACGCATCCAGACAGCGGCAAATACCTCTTGTTGAGTTAACGGCTTCGGGGAGGCGAGAATCACGTTTAAAATTGGCCGTACTGCCTCGAAATTTCTCTTTGCAAAGAGCCGCTGACACAACCAGAGGTACAACCCGTTGAGAGTTCCCGGAATTTCGGCCACTTCTCTCAGCTGCACGAAGTCTTCAGCAAATCCATCCAGCACAGTTTCGAGGTAAAGTATGCAAGCGTTGCTTTTAATGTGCAATAGGTTGAGCATATCAGCAGTCTCTTGATTCAGATGTTGTCTCAAGACAGCTTCAGAATCCAACCGAGCCAAAATATACTGCTGCACGTCCCGTATGACGTGACCCTTTCGCAAGTCATCCAAACTGATTTTCCGAAAACCAGTGAACAGTTTAATTATAGAACGACTCTGTCGCCGACAGGAACAGACGAGGGTGAGCCATTCGGGAAAGAATTGATGATGCGTTGCCAGTAGTTCTGCAATATTCCTGCTACCCTGCTGTTTAAAATCAGTGGTCGCTCCAATGAAGCAGGATTCGTCAATAGAGTCGACAAGAAGCACTTGGTTCGTCTTGGGCTGCGGTATTGAGAGCAACGGAAGAAGAATTCCACGCTTGAAGGCATCGTCTGGAGAGCTCGCCAAAGCTTCAACACTGAATAAATTGGCGACTTCTTCTTCCTTCAATGCGTTCTTATAGGCAGAGGCTACAATAGCGTTCGACGAGACTAAGATTTGATCTCGGAGTGAGAGTACAAATCGAGGCAAATTGAGAGTGTCAACATTGTGAGCTGTGCAGAAGTGGTGAGCCAGTAGAGCGTTGTGGATGCGAAGTTGCTTGCCGACATCTTTGCTAGGACGAATTATTTCACGACAGACTGCAGTTTTGCCACAGCCCGGACCACCTAAGATCAACACACCACAGGTTTTAGCCTGAGCCCTGGTGTCAATGCAGTGGGCTAGTTTACTAAAAACCCATTCCCGGCAAATAAATCTTCGGCGTTTGCCGAGTAATAGGTCTTCGTTATTGTGTAGATTGTCACCGTTAGAAGTTGCCATTTAAAAGATTGATTCTTCGACGATTTCCACTACCATACAGGCGATATCATAATTCATCTATACATTCCAAAATGAATTTCTCAACCTAAGAACAAAAATTAAAGACACATAGCACAGTATTAATGTTACAGATGGGACACCGAGAAATATTGATAAAATGAGATAGGGAGAGGAGGGTACATGTGATATACGGTGGCTGATACATGGTGAGTTAGAATGTACACATAACTTCCCTCCGAAATAGAATTTAGACCAATCTATTGGGCGAAAGTTAATATAAGCTTGTTAGCAAAGAGCTTGGGATATACCCCACACTCGCCTCTCACTGTGAAGCTTTTTGTGCTGTTCCTGTGCCGAATATACGTCGACTATGCTTGTGGCGTGGTATGACGCTGAATTAGACTAGAGAGGATTTCTGGGTATTGAAAGAGCAAGTGCGATGAGTGGGTGCTCGCTACTAGTGTCCATTGAAAATGTAGTAGTAGGGTCAGCTTATGTGATTCCTAGTATTATTTAAAATTAATAATTCCTTCATCCAGGGTTTTCTTGTAAAAATGGTTTACGTTCTTTAGATTATAACTGAGAATAGTTGAAAAAATTGTACGTTTTAACTGCTTGTGGTGTTGTACCTATATAGTGCAAGCTTAATATGAATCATATAATATTATCAAGTTACAATGTTATGATAGAATAAATACTGTAAAAGAGATATAATCATAAAATTTATAAAAAGAGGAAACAAATTTTGAATATTTATAACACCTGGTACAAAGATGACATTATAGAAACGTTTTAAATAAGGTTTCAAATAAGGATATATATCAAGTTTTTTGGATATACATATATTAACTAATTCACTTTAAGTCCAAGAATAATTGTGATTAGAAATTATATTAAAACATTTATAATTGTATTAAAAATAAATTCATAATAATAAACAGCTCAAATTCGTTCAATCGATTATGTTAAAGAAAAATGCGATAGGTGTGACATTTGCTATATGAAATTAAATAATATAATAACATTTATGTATTTTCTTCCAAAAAGAATGAATACAAACTTTTTAATATTTATCTAAAAATTATTACGATATCAATCATTTTTAATACTAATTAATTTTACTTGCAATCAGTGGTTATAGATACTTCTGTGTTTTCATCTTAAAATATTGAATGTTCATATCGTACGCCTGGGTCTATAAGACAAGAACAACCCTAACCTATTGAACTGTCTTTGGTCTAGATTTTATCCTACCTTGATTACCATATAGTTTATCCAACCATAACGTTGTTCAAACATGAAACACAACCAACCGGTCAGAAACTGTTTAACTATTCATATTGAATGATGGTTTCAGACAGACAAGTATGGATTCTATTATATTTAAATGGTTTATATTTATAAGAATAGAATTATAAAGTATTTAAAAGATATTTTTATGATTAAAAATATTACTATGTTCCCTTGAATAAATAGAGCTAAAATCACACAGATGAAATAAAAATATTCTTTTAATTAAATTAATATAGAAAAAAAGACATTGATATAAAATAAAAAATTGTTATTCTTCTTTTATAGTGAAAATTTTTAGATTTATAATTTCACAAAAATATTTTCAATGGAAGCATAACTAAATAAGAATATAGTGTAATCAAATATAAAAATATATAATGTAATACTCATCTAAATAAAGTTAATAGGTAGTTCAAATCAAGGAAGAAATTTGACACTGTCAAAAGTATCACAGAGGACAAGAATCGGCAGTACAGAAGCTATAGGATATATAGAGGGTGAGTCATCATGCTTAGAGTGAAATAATGCGTTGGAAAAGGTGGCAAAATAAAAATAAATGAAAAAGGAACAAAATCTAACCATATTTAGTACACTGCAATAAAAGGGATAGTAATACAATAGAAAATAGAAAATCTCCTCTAATACTAAGAAACTATAATATTGACAACTGTGAACAGATAAGATGCGTATAGATAAAATATACTTATAATAAATTTAAAAATAGTAAAAACCAATGGTTTTACATCGTGGTGGAATTGGACATACAAAATATTTTCATAATATCTTAAAATTATATTTAGGTATTTTATGTTTATTTAAAAATTATTTTTATTCTCGAATTATCTCATAGTTATTTAAAATTATGAAGATAAAACTACAGATTTTAATAAAGTAATGAACATAAAATGCTACTATGATACAACTAAAAATGAATTAATATTTAATTTATTGAATATTTTCAGAAAAATAAAAAGATGCACACTTTTATTTGCAGATTAAAATTAATAGCTCTGTATTCAAGTTGCTTAGAGTCAAATTGAGTTTTACAAACATATCAATAGATACATTAGAGTAGACACATTTTGTTGATAAGTATAATTTTTAGTGTGAAAAACAGTTTTTCATGATTTTTAATTTAACCTTTGAGACTATTAATTTTAATCAATTAGCCTGTTTATTTGTAAAAGTATAGTTCTGTGTAGTATGGTTTGCTTATGCGTGATTATACAATGGACCAGCAAATGGCTTTTATATATGGAAGCTGTAATTCTTCAACATATTAGATATTTTTTGATGTGGAAATTATTGAGTTAAAAGGATGTGTTACTATTAGTATTATTATACATTAATTAGTAATTATTCTAAAAATATTTCAGCTCAAAATACATATTTAGCATCTAAATAATAACTACAATTAATTCAAAATTAATAAATTACACTTTAGAAAAATATTTAAGCTTGAAAGATTATTTTACCTGTATAAAATAAGTGATTTATTTCTGATATAATTCTGTAGCAATAATGTCATATGAGATTGGGTTTAAAGCAAGTTTTTAAATGATTATATTTTCCTATCCATTGATCCAACATTTAATGCTGTCATAATTTAAAGTCAGAAAAGAGTTAATTTAAATAGTATTTCTATTGCTATAAACAAAAAGGAAATATTAAATCTATTTTTAAAAATATGACTTTTTAATGCTACCTAAAATTGTAGACTATAAAATTACTTTTAATGAAGCATACCAGAACAAAAAATTAAGACATATTGATGTTATTTATAAGTTATAAAAATGCATGATAATTAATATATGTTGGTTATGAATGGTGTCTAATAAAAATGTATTTTAATTTAAAAACAATATTTTTATATAGGTTACCATTATTTAACCTTTTATTGATAGTATTATAGTAAGCAGATTTTTAAAAATGTTACTTGTATTTCTACTTGCTAAAAAATTCAAATTATTTGGGACACTGATAATTTCAGGAATTCCAAGTTGATGGAAAACAGAAAATTATATATAATATGTTTGCCTTCACACAGCCACCAAATAATCTAATATTGTGAAATTCAGTTGATAAATTTCACTGTACTTAATTATAACACTACACATGTAAATCAGATATTATAAAAGCATAATAATTTATTATATATTATTTAGTAAATATATAAAACAATAATACATCAGTTCTATACTACGATTTTGAATCATATTTTTCTATTGAGATGATAAAGTACAATTGATAAAGAAAGTTTTTTATATTTTATTTATAATTTTGATTTAGTACATTTTAGTATATGCTGAGTTATATACTAATTAAAAATAATATACATATATTAATAATTTGAACAAATGAAAACACCCCAAAAAGTCTATTTTCAAATAAAATATGAGAAATAATGAAGGGGAGTTTTACATTATGCAATCATTATGTAATTTGATTTTGTGCAATCCCTAATTGGACAGTCAAAAAAAATAATGCAAACATTGTGAGACTCTATTTTTTATTTATAAAATGTGATTTTTAAAACAATTACAAAAATACTTTTCTGCTACTGTATCAGAAAGTTGTGAAATTAGGTCAGTTTGGTATAAGAAATTTATAGATATCATAATATATAGGTAAATTACAATAAAGCAAAATAAAAATACAGTGTATAAAATTATAGATTTTTATTTTACTTTATATTTCATGATGCACTTCACTATATTAAATAGTTCATATATATTAATCCTTTACTAAATTTATGTAAAAATTTTTACAAGAAAAATATGTAAATAAAACTTTTGCAATGCATTTTATTATATAAAATAGTTAGAATTATACTATATTCTGAACTATTTAATGTAATAGATAATTTTTCAGGAAGAAAAGAAAAACAAAATCATGTGGTATTTATGACAAAATATGATAATATAAAGGTAAAAAAGCCAGCAAATACTTGCAACAATTTATTTCATATAAAGGTGCATAAAATATCAATAAATCAGTCTACTTAACAATGAAAAATATTATATGCAAAGATCACTTCATAGAAAACATTTCACTTACTCATTGATAAATTGATTGAGATATTTTAAATGGATTAACTGATAAACAGAGAAACCAACATTAAAAATGCAATTATGATTTTTATATGATTAAAAAATTGTAGCCCTGTATCAGCATATGATAACACCTATCTGTAAAGGTAAAGATTATTACAAACTCTAAAGGTTAATAAAATAGTTGTTTTTACTGTTTTTAAATAAAGTAAGAGACAACAGCCAAATTTAGCCTTGTATTTACAGTGAAATCTGACTGTATTTCATAGCCAATTTAAGCTGAACCATTAAACAGCTTTTATTTTAATTTTGCACTTGCAATTTAAAGTTTAGGCCTTTAAAAAACTTTGTGACTTAATAAAATTAAATAATGCAGTCAATTCTATATTTAAAAATTCTATTTTCTAAATCAAATGGGGTTACCATTTAATTCAAACTTTTAGTTGAGTGTAGCCAGATTAGTCTAAAAATACATTTATTTATTTGGCAGTATAGTTCATTACATAGCATTCCAATGTGATTTTCAAGAATATTTTTTATACAATTTTGCATACAATTGTTTTTACAAATTAATACTGTGCAATCTAAAACTCTATTTTTATATAAATATACCATGGAATGTTAAGAAAATAAACAGCCAAATAAACTGATAATACTCAGCCAATGAAAATAAGTGGTATGTATCAAACTAATGTTTTATTAATTCAACTTATTCAATATTTATAAAAAATATGTGATGAATTATTTTCAATTTGGATTGTTGATCATAGGAAATTAAAAAAAATAATATATTGTTATCTATTGGGATGCCAAAATTATATTACAAATATAATATAAAAATAATAATAGTTAATAGCAATATAGATATGTAGACAGGATTTTTCATAATACTATCTTTTATAATATAAATATCAATATCTTAGTGATTATATCAGGCATGTAGGAAAGTTTTCAATGTTAAGGGGGGGGGGGCACCGCTCAATCTCCAGTCACCCTATGGCGAGTGGTAACAAGCCTATACCCGCATAGCAGAAAATTTTGAAAAATAGTGCTCTAAAATGTATTTAAAGGCCTCTAAAATCATTATTATGAGAAACTGAAACAGTTAGAATTTGTGGTTTTTAGGGTGCAACTTTATTTTTATTTTTTTATATTCCACAATTTTTTGGGTGTCACTGCCTAGAATGCATATAAATGGGTGTTTAGATCAATTATCAAATTAGATTATTTTGATTGCAAAACTACTCTCATATGATGAATTGGGAGATAATAACATAAATTTTAAAAATCAATAAACCTGTGAGTATACTGACCACTGGTGCTGAATACATAATATTTTAATATTGTTTTAACAGTAAATCATGAAAATAATATAAAATATGATACACACATTCTATGACCTAACTAGCCTAATTGTTACTTGATAGATTTAAAATTTTGATGATTTACACACTTTGATATTCAAATTATTTAGGTAATTATATGTAATTATAATAATTTCCGTTTATAAATTAATAATTTACCCCACATTTTGAAAATGTTATTGTAGAATTATTGGGGAGGCCAAAACATACTCTGGCCCCCACACTCCGACTCTTGAGGGGGGCACATGCTTCCCCGGCTTCTATGTGCGAGTATATTATAAATGTGTAACACAGAAGTTTATAAATTTGAGGATATTTTAGGTACAAGGAATTTGGAATAAATTTTTAGAAATCACATTTTTATTGTATTTGTAGTTTTATTTAAATTCATTTTGTATTATTCAAGTGCATATAATAAACATATGTTTAATGTTCACTTAAATCTAATCAAATGTCTATTAAAATAACTGTGTGGGCTCTGTTGATTCAGCTGGATCAATTATACTAACAATTTAGAACTGAGGGAAATAATATGATTAAATATTTTTAAATCATAAATGCATATAATCTACGAAATCTGTGTAATTGTAAGCAATGTTGTAAATTGAGTAATCCACTCAATAAAGTAATGAAGTTCTTTTACAATAAAACATATGAATAACAGCTTTTTTAAACCTGGATTGTACATGTAATAATGGATTTCATTATACCAAGGTGACTCTCAGTAATTGAGAAGTTATTTTTAATGCACACAGATGCAAGGAAGTTAGTCATGATGTAGTCACAAGATATGAACAATACACATTTTTAAAATAATCTTTTCATAACCAGATTGTAAGTGAAGTTGATGACAACTCATCAAATAATTAATTCAAAGAAACAATGGAATCGTGTGTTAGAAAAAGGTTTTTCATTTTTGAGTATCTTTCATTTTCAATTTTAACACAATCCATATAATTCATTGAGGATTACATAACAATTTTTAGAATTGGTATTTAATAATTTAATAAATATAGTGGTAATGGTATTTATATTGATTATTATATCAAAACTAACATTAAACATAAATGTGTCTTTAAAGTAAATTTATATAAAGAATTATTAAATAAAAAATAAAATATAAAAATTATATAAAACTTTTTATACTTATTGATAACGACCAATTAGTGTAATTGTAATTTAAATAAGGCTCCTTACAAACTGCGTAAATAAATTGATATATTATAAGATAGTTTATTATTATATAAAAGATATATAAGTATATAAGTATTTATTATTATTAATAATCCTTATTATAGAAATTTTTAATAAATTTTAAAAATCCTTGTGTGCGATTTGTGCAATTTTAATGCAACTTGTCGTAAATGAAATATATATTTATTTATCATTTTAAGTATTGTTTTATGTAGGTACCTAACCTTTAAATTAGTGAAAAATATACATATTGTAAAAAAATAATTAGGACATATGGATTCGGATCTAATGAGAACAAGTTATATACATATGAAATAACGAAACGAAAAAAATACCCAATGTATTGCCTTTGAGGCGGCACATTGTATAAAAGGAGAAGAAAAGGGGAAGAGAGCAAAGAACTATACGGCATCAGAGCACCAGAAAAATATCCTAACTTTTCAGGGAATACTTTAAACAAAGTAAAACACGACAAAAAGGATACTTTGAGTTTAATAAATGGTAACTAGTAAAAGGCATAGAAATATAAATAAGATTTATTTTTATTTCTATGGTAAAAGGTAAATTTTTGCATTTAATCATGTATATTATGAAATCCTTCAGTGTGCAGTTGTTACAAGTTTAATAATTGAATTATATTTATTTGATTTCTATTACTTTTTAATTAAATTATTTTGGAAGAACATTACTAAGTAGGTACTCAAATATATATACTTTCAAATTTCATTTGTCAATTGCAACCAAACTGTGATTATATTAAATAAATATCTAAATAAATATGTTTTATAATAAATATTTAGTTATGATATTTTATAAATATTGTACGCAAAATATATTTGATAATTCTATATTTTATGATATTGTACCTAAATGTTGCGCGCATTTTACCAATCTGCGCTAATTAATAATATGCGCTGTGCAAATTACCAATTTACATATTATTTTTGTTAATTCGACTGCTTTATATTGAATTAAAAACAATAATTCTATTAAAAATAATAAATAAAAAATGTTATTGTTTTAGTATTAAATATTTTATTATATTAAAGTGCTTGTATAAATTTTTATTTTTATATAAATTATTCATATTTTTATATAGATTTTTATTATATAATTTAGATATTTTTGAAATCAATTGGTAATTTACGCAAATTGGTAAAATGCGCCCAATACTAATTTTTAATTTAGGTAAATGAACATTGTGTTGTGCTAAATGTGTTGTGCTTAGTATAATAGCCTAGTATTGTTTATTGTCTATTGAATTATTGCACATGCTTTTTAGCACTGAAATGTTTTGTAGTGGGAACCGCTGCCCAAATTTCGAATTCTCTTTTTACAGCTGTTTTTGTCATTCAGGTGGCCGGAGGCTAACCTCAATTTTCCAATTATGTTTCTCATTTGAGTAAGTCAGGCCGACTCTTAAGGGCTCCTTCTGCATTGTTAGGGGCATTGTCTGCAGCGTAGGCACCTGATGTCACAGAACCCGAACATCCCTAAGTGTGGTGCTCTGTGGAGTGAGGTGAGTCCCTGTTCGGAAGGAGCAATGTGCCAAGTGTCATCAGATGTTTTTCGACGTGAAGACAATGTTAAGGCAAGAAAGGACCACCGCAATCCCCGATCGTATACTCCACCAATAATTATATGTTTTAATATCCGAAGACTACTTTTTTCTTTTTACTGACAAGAATATTATTTAAATTTTATTTTACACCTAGAATACTAAATATTGGACAATAATCAATTAATCATTCAGACTAAAAAAGTTACAGTAACTACAGATTTTTTATTGTCAAGTTTGTCAAAGTCAAATCGATATAATTTCCAATTTATTGTTAAGATTATAGAAGATCGCAAATAGATTCTCCGTCCAGAAGCAGTGTTATGAAAATTACAAAGCTGTGTAGATAATGAAGTTAATATTAAATAAATATTTTTATTATAAAGATAAATATTTTAGGAATTATAAATAACTATCCAATAACTGAATAATGAAATTTTGTTTTAATTTAAGCAGAACTACGCAAATGCGTTGTGTTTTAAGATTAAGTTTTTGACATCTAAATATCTTTCATTTATGTTTAGGATAATTATAATAATATTATATTTGAGTTCATTAATTTCCAGTTGAATTTCTAAGTTTAAGATTATAACTAAAGTTATCTAACTTTTAATAAAAAATAGCTGACAATGACGAAAACTAAAGCACTTATAATGTTTTAAATGCCTTGTGATTTCAAAAAATTTGTTTTCCTGTAATGTAAAATTAAAATTTTATATCAATTAATGAAACTTTTAAATAAAACAATTAAAATGAACATTCTATAATAATCAAATTGCCCGTCACAAAAAATGATGACTGTAAATATATATATATATTTATTAATACAGTAATATGATAAATAGTTGGAATGAGGTTGTGTGAAAAGGAAAATATAAAAAGTAGTCTTCAGAAGGCTGTCTGAACTGCAGTGTTTTGACTTTTCATGCGTTTTGCGAATATTTTGCTATTTAAATAAAGAAATGCAAATATTTTTCAATTTTAAATAATTAGTATAAAAATGTTGTTTAGAAAATTGATTGACGATTTCCATAATGTTAAAGATTGTTTTGTTTTAAATATATATAAAAATATTATATAGGTTTTGTTTTACAGATCAACAATTGTATTATATTTTATTACATCATTTATTTGTTGAAATATTTTGGGTGGATTCTTATAAATTATATAAATCCTATTATCATTATAAGATTACAGAAAATACAACAATATGGATTGTGTTTTATGTATTGTTGTGATTCTTTATAAAATTAAATCTAAAAATGGCCTACATTTCATTAACTAATTTACAATATCATTATTTAAATTGGACTCTGAAATAAACTCTGATCTTGAACATTAAAATTGACCTTTGGTTACTAAGCCCTTAATCTTTGTATCACTCAAATGATCAGCATGCATCATTCTTGTAATGAAAATTTCTACCTGCATTAGTGATATTTATAGAATTAGATATAACCTACGTTTTTACAATTTACTAACTTGATTATGATCTAAAGTTCACACAAATGTAACTAATTATAGAAGAAGGTTCATGCGTCGAAAGGAATATGAAACATTTCAACTTTGATGTACAAAGTTCGCTTCTTTAGACTGGTATAAATATGAAGGT
>JAUZNC010057265.1:0-13084 GCA_034780395.1 Vannuccia rotundouncinata | reverse complement strand
GGAAAATATTGAATTGTATTCAAGTATATATACTAGGTCAAATGTCCAGTTCATATTATATATAAATCTGTGTAGGAAACTAATTGAATGTGTCACACCATATTAGCTGCTATTAGAAATGACGCGAAAATAATTAACCAATGAAGACACGATAAGGACACTAACTAACAAACTAACAAATTTGAATTTCTATAACTGTTCTGGGAAGTAACTTTTCTGTCCCTGAAGACTGTAAGGAAGAGGTTAAGTTTCAAAGCCATGAAAAAGTGCTTTTCATTGGATGCTGATGTAGCAGGAATGACCAGAAGCAACTTACATATAATGCTTATCAAACTGATCATGATTTTTTGTCCTTGAGGTTAATTTTTTATATTGTCAATTAAACTATTAATTTCTCTAGTTGAATTGATAGAGAAGCCAAATTAATATCATCCAAATAATTTTTAATTTACATTCCTCATTGATAATTGACTTTAAGAGTAGGTTTTTGAAGTTTATGAATATAGTGAAAGTATTTTATTTAAACCAGCATCAATTGTGCTAATGATGAAATCTACATACTCATTATATTTCTGCAGGTAAAAATTGTGAGGTGTTTCAGGAAAATGTCCAATACTTGCCCCCACTTTGATCTGGAAATAATTGGGTGTAATTCTGACTTCTTTTTGACCAGACTATAAAATAAGTTAAAGGATTCCTTTGTAAAGCCTCTAATGTCAAAAGAGTTGTATCTTGAAGCATTTTTGATAGATTGTCACTATATGAAAAAAGCCACATACTCAAATATAACCCCAAAAAAATATTGAAAGTCTGCATTTGAGACTGGCAGCCTAATATTCAACAACAGAACATATATCTGCTTCTAAATTTGTTTTAAGAAAAAATCACTGCCTTCTTTTAAAGTTAAAGAATTTTAATATTTGCCATGAAAAAACTTGTTCATAACAGAAATACCATGGTGATTTTTAATTATTATTTTATTAGAAATTGAAGCCTGCAAAAAGTATAACCTCTTTAAAATTGAGTATGTTTTGAAAAAGGGCACTCAAATCTAAAAATGTAGGGAGGATTACCTTTCAGTCACTTCTTCCAGCCTGCATTTCAAGTCTTTTGTATACCAGATATTTTAACCTTTTTTATTTATTTATTTATAAAACTCCTAATTGTATGCTAGCTATATCCTCTTAGGGCTACATGGAATGTAAGCTGGCCATTCCTGCCTCCACTCTATTGTGCAATCCTTGTTGTCTAAAAAAAATCAATTTCATAATTAAAATTTATAGTTTATTTCTACATTATATGTATTAAAAATTTTTCAATAGAAAATATGCAATATGCTGAATAAAATGATTAGTTATTTAAAGTTTAAAATAATATTATACTATGCACTATGCTTTATAAACTAGCCTGCATTATTTCCATATCTTTTTTATGCAGGATATTTTAGCCTTTTAAAATTCTTTTACATAAAAAATTTTTAATTGTACACAAATATATCCTGCAAGGGCTATATGGAATACAGCTGGCTTATAAGTTCAAAATTATTTTTATCTTAAATATAGTTGTAGGACCTGAGGACCATGTATATCCATCTTTCTCCAATGGCAATTAAACACACAAGATTGTAAAATTGGTCTCTGAATAAACAAGAACTGGGCAATTGTTGAAAAGAACAAAGTCCTGTATGTATATCTAATTTGGCATTTTCAAATGTCAAAAAATATTTTTATGTACCCAAATTAATTGTGCATGTATATATTATATAAAGATCACATTTTTATTGAACTGTTGGAAAGATTGTTATGTAAAGTTTCAATGTATTCTTTTGGAAAATTTGTTTTTTAAACTACATAACTACACAATTTAATTTTTCCTGAACATATCTATACCAGCATCATTCATGCATAGGAGCTCTTCTAACAACACCCTATAAAGTAATGCAAAAAGATAAATTTTTACAAAATTTTATATTTATTTCATTTTAGACTTCCCAAAAAAATTGTTCATAAAAATTGACAATCTGTGAAATTGACACTCTGAATTGACAATCACAATTATGTATAAACACAATATAGCTAGAAATGCAGCTGTTATTTTGATTATTTGTATAATTTATTCTTGAAATGTCAAAAACAAAAAGTTATATATAAAGATTATGTAAATTTGAGTTATTCTGATCTGTATATAGCTTATATAAATATTTGAATAAAGATTTTTTAAATATACATATATATATAAAATATTTGTATACTATTATATAATTTATAAGAGCCTTTGCTACAAATATACATTTGTTTATAAATTGTCTGTTTAGCAGACAATGAGAATACATATTTTAATAAATAGCTAATGTATAATAATTATTTGAAAGTATACTTATACATAGGTTTAAAATATATGCGCTTTTTTATCATAGAAAGATATTTTAATTTTAGTACATAATTTTAAAGTATAATTTTACCTATATAGTTGTATACCAAGTTATAATAATTTTGAAGAATATCCTATATGAAATACAGAAAACCTATAATCTCATATAACTGATATTATCAATATAAATATAATATTGGGGGATCTTTTATTTTATGTTATTAAAATGCAAAAAAAAAATGTTTTAATGTAATTTGTTTATTTTTTATTAATAATAGTCTTTTTCATGAAATTCATTTATTTTTTATTAATAATAGTCTTTTGATTCTATTAAAAATGTGTTCATGAATGTTATTTATTGGTTGGGACATTATTATCCATCATAATATGTTTATTTCTTGACTATATTTACAGTATATCATTAAAAATCAGTTATTTTGTTAAAAATAAACTAATTTTATAAAAAAAGACTATTATGTCAGTAAGACTTTACCAACATAAAACAAAAGATGGTAATCCTGTACTTTAGTGCGGTAAATTAAAAAAATTTATAACACGTTTTTGATGTTCAAGTTTGGTGGAACCAGCGGAGGGTCTACAATACTGTTGGTTTAAAGCTTTGTTTTGACTTTTAAGCTTTTGATAATCAAATATTTCCAGAACCCCAGCATCCGTACGAATCGCATTGAAAATATGTGGATGCACGCCAAAAGGAAATTAAGACATCAGTTAATACAATAAACTATTCTATTCATAATTTATAAATTATCAAAAGCTTTAAACTAACATTATTGTAGACCCAGGAACCGGCAGAGCCGGTTCCACCACACTTGAACATCAAAAACGTGTTATTTTAATTTACCACACTAAAGTACAGGATTACCCAAAAGAACACCTAATATTGATGCAAAATATTGAATATATTCAAGTATAGGTCAAATGGAGTTCCCTTTATATATGAATTGGTGTAAGTGTAGGAGGCTTATTGACTTGGCATATTAACTGCTACATATATAAATATAAATGATGCGAAAATAATTAACCAATCATGACATAATAAGGATACTAACTAACTAACACATTTGAATTTATATAGTCGTTTGGAGAGGTAACTTTGCTGTCACATAATACCGTAAAAAGGTTTGAATAAAAATATATAACTATACAATACTTTAACGTAATATAAATATCATAATTAATGTAACGGGACTTTTAAAAATGAAACATAATTCATTTGTTTAAAATCTATGAATTGTGTTAATCTACATTCAATTTTTAATTAACTTTATATTTTTAGAAAATTTATTATTAACTAAATGGATTTTTTAAATATAATAAAACAATAATTGTAAAATTATCGAAATATTGTTTAATATTTATTCCTTCATTTAAAAGAATAAATATATTTTGTACATTCAAAACATTGCGGTGTAAAAATAATAATTATTTTAAAGCAATATTTTATACTTTTTGTTAAAACGTTATCACATTTTCTGTACATTTATGGCAGCCTAAGCGGTTCACCATGAGATGCAGCTTAATTAAGTACATATTGTGTATAAATATATCCATATACCCAATATTTAGAAGCATATGACAAATCAAAATAGATATGTTGCATAAATGTTTAATATGCAACCTACTTATATATCTCATATGCAATTACTTACATATCTCATACGCATGTTAATTTAATTTACATTTGTGTAATTCACCTATTTAAACGATGAATTGTGTTAAACTTTTTAAAAAGTTAATTTAAAAAATTAATAAATATAGAGGGCCCTATATAATTAATATTTAAATGCGCCCATAAAAAAATAATTTGTAGATGGCCCTATATTTTATATATAAAAGGGTTCATTAAAAAATAAATTTGTAGAGAGCCCTACATTTTTTTCTTTTTTAAAAAATAACTACACTACATGATAGGTACTCCTGACTTAATTAATCAAAAAAAGATATACATATGATTAATGTAAACTGAAAATTTCGAGACGCTCGGCTATTCGCCTCGCGATGTAGTTGCAGGAGTTTGGGGCTCTTTATAAATGATTTCCTCCGTAGACACTGGATATGTGATATTCTTCTAAAAATGTGTGATATATGCACGATATGTTACTTTATTTATCTGCATCTCATGGTGAACCCATTAGGCTTCCGCATATACATTGCGAACAAAATGTTTAAACTCTTCATGGTTTCTGATAAATAAGATTCATGGCCTTAGAGAATATATATAATATTTACCTGTATTTTTATTCATTTAAAATTAATAATTTTATGATTGCTATATTTACATATATTATACAAGGTGTATATATAAATAAGGTGTACAAGGTGAATATATATATATGTAAGGCGATATTTTTAAACACACAGTAATATACATTTCAATCACTTACAAATTATAATGCAATACTGCTGGGTGTTATAATTTATAAAAGTTCTAACTGCGTAAGTTTCAACAATATACCTACAGGAAAATGTTGTTTTATCTAAAAATATCAATATACATAACATATTTACTTTACATAGGTACTTTATTTTAATATAGACTAGATAAATGTTATGATAGTAAGCCAACATTCATTGAAGGTCATATATCTGATGTAGGTATATGAGCTCAATCCAAACATCATGGTTAATTAATTTAAACTTGAGTCCGAAATAACGTTTTCCTTAATTCGACGTCAGTTTTTCGGATAAGTGGACATTTTGGCGTAAATTGTGTGTTCTGAATCCATTTCTGCAGTTCGCCAAAGTGTATCTTTTACGGTTTTGCTCCTAGTAGATCAAATCCAAAATGGCCGCCATTTGGAACCTATATTGGTATATATCTTGAAAACGAAAGCATTTAGGCCCTATAAATGTCAAGCCATTCCACAATTGTATGTACAGGAATATACTTCCTGTTTGCAGCTGTTCCTGTCTTCAACAAAATCTTGTTACTGGGTATTTTGTTGAAATGTGCAAGCAGTAATACCAGGACATCTGTTTCACGAACAGCTAGCACAATGCTAGATGCTTGATTTTCCGTGCAATGCAGAATCATTCGTGTATCTGCCTCTTCGTGCCGAGCTTTGAGTTTGTCTGTGTTCACTTCGGGATCTGATGATTCAACCTGTTCTTCATCGACAAAACCAACAGATATTACAACAGTTTTGTTTTCTGGAACCTGCAGCATCAATTGTTGTGAGAGGAAATTGGCCATAGTGTGCCGTGTTTTCACGGTGACCCATGAAAGTATCCCATTTAGCTCATGTGCTGAGACATTGGTATGTAACCAACACTTCTCATTTCAGGATTTCCGCTACAGTTGCTTTGGTTAAAATGAGTCCAGCCTGGTTTTATGCCAACATTTTGTCGTTTCAGGAAAAAGCCATGTCCTTGGGGTGCTGATGGATTATCATAGAATTATCAATCAATATTCAAATAACAAATTTTGAAAAATATACCTATGACTGCATTAACCAATAAACAGTAAATGCAAGATCGATCGATGCGTGCACAGATTTCGACTATGTTTAATATAACAGGAAGCTCTGATTCTGTATTGTGTCAGTTGACATAGCATATTTACCATATATAACAATACGGCAACATTATACTACAATTCTATCTACCTACCTATTTATCGTACAGAAGGTGGCCGTTTCTATTTAGAGTTGTCAGTTCTAGATAAGGGTAGAGAGAAAATCTGATTTTTCTATGCTTGAATATTATTGTTATTATATTTGTTGCTATTGGTAGTACTTTTATAGGTGATAGAAGCTTTCCTTTTTGCTATATAACCGATTATCATGAAACATCGAAATGGCGGCCATCTTGAATATTTTGCAAGTGGCTTATAGAAGCACTAAATTACAAAAAATAATATGTTTTCAGATAGATTGGGGGTGGGTTTCTATCTAATGGTAATACATTTATAGAGCCTAAATGCTTTCCTTTTCGAGATATAGTTTCAAAATGGTGGCTATTTTGGATTTCATCAGCTAGGAGCAAAACCGTAGGAGTTACAGTTTGTCAAACAGCAGAAATGGATTCAGCACACAAAATCACCTAAGGAAAGCCTATTTACCAACTTTTATGCAAAAATGCCTGAGGATTTTTATACAGCTTGCTTTTTCAGATATTCGAGCGCTGGCTTATCCATAGGGAACATCCATAAAAAACGTACGCAGCCATTATACCAATTTTGATCTGATCAGAATTGTTAAGAAATGCGCTTTTTCCTGTGCAGGCACATTTTTGGTGTTGTCCGTGTAATTTTTGTAATCTTGCAATTTTTGAAAACTGCAGAAAATGATAAGAATTATAGGTACACATAAAGAATAAATATATAAGAGAATATTATTTATATCTCATCTAAATAATAATAACATAACCCGGTTGTTTATTTTGAAAAAATCGCAGCTCTCTCGATTATATTAACCGAATTGGGTTAAGTTAATCGAGAATCTGTATTTAACCCAATATAACCGTAAAAAATTGACTTTTGGCCGGTTATCATAAACAACCAAAAGCTCCCGGTATGTTTAATATCACTGTACCGGTCTATATTTAGGTTATCATATAACAACCTCGATTAATCGAAAACATGAAATGGCCTACTGTTTGTCAGTTATGAATGATCAGAATATGAAAAATGAACAGTCAACAGAATTAATTCAGTATTATTAGATATTGTGTAATTTATATTTTATTTATTAGCTTATAGGTACTGCGGCAAAAGGCACGTTACATTTTTTATAAGAGCGTACGTATACTTTTCGACGTTACGCTTTTTACCTACCCCCCTTTTGTCTGCGTACCTACCTTATGGACGGTCCACATATGCACCTTCCGTAGATAGTATATTTTAAATCCATAGAAATCCATTTTAGCAACATATTGATAAATTAAAATGTTCTAAAGCATAATTACTATAACTTTGTTTTGTACATTTGAGAGAATCCTAGTAACCATAATATGTATCTATCCGTAACCCATTCATTATATGTGTATTATTTGCAACCATGATCAATAAAAATGTTTTAAATCGAAAATAAATAAAAATTCTATTTGATAGAGAGTAATTTATTAGTGAAATAATAGATAAATCAAATACTAACTGTTTATACTGCACATTCAAAAGTTTATTGTGAGATTACAATGTGTTACAATAAGTATTTGTAATAAATGAAAATATACAAAATGTATCTGGTGTCAATTAATTAGTCCATATTCACTGAGGAAGAAGAAAGCACATATGGTTGTTGAAATATACGAAACAAGAAAGCAAACAAGTAAGCCTTTATTGAAAGTGGTTGTGTTCCTCAGTCGTTCTTTCAGTCGTCATACAAAGAGATAACAGAGGCAAGAAAGACGACAATTGTTGATGAAAGATCTCGTTTATTGAAATAAAGTTAATTTAGGAAGGATCGTAGCTAGCTGAGGTGATGATAAGTCCATTACATTCACTAAAATACACAAGATGACATGATTGAAGACAAAACATTCATTGAAAATAACTGCATAAACACAAAATATGATATCATTCTATTTACAAATTGATTTACCTCAGCTCTGCGCACACTACACATATTTAGACTCATCCGGTCACACGTTCAAGAAAGAATGAATACATGCGAATAATAACAAAAGAAAAATAGAGCTCAGAAACACTTCTGTCAAAAATATAACAACAACGAAAACAAGATATATATAGGACAACAAAATATTTACAAAGTTCAAGAAACAAATTGACGATAATCAAAAAATATAAAATATATTAGACAGGTGCCGATCGGCAAAATCACTTGAAAAATGTCTGAAAGGCTTTTTGGTAAATAATTCTGCCAACGTGACACTTTTGGTGTCATGACGATGGAATAGAAAGACTCTATGAAAGATACACCAAACAAAGAAAGAAACGACCAGCTAGTTGATTTCTATGACAGATAATTTTGCCTTTTTAGAAGCTGAGCGAGTTAGCACACTGTTCTGCCCTAATTCCACACCAACAATTATACAATCAGAATCACCGGTTTCCCAACTCCCGGACTCCGCGGACGTCTGCCGGTCTCGTTTTCTGTCACGAGGCTGAGGACTAGAGGAGATCTGAGGAGGGAAGTTGAAGCGACCATTAGCGGAAGTGTCTTCTTCCTTTTGGAGAGGTGGGGACAACTTTGTGTTTACATCCAGAGGAGAAAAAGACTTCAAGAGAGCTGGCTGGTAGGAGCCGGTCGATACTATGAAGCCCAAACTGTTGGTGGACACGTTGGAGCTGTTGGAACTGCTGCTCACATTGCCTAAATAAAGAGAAAAAGAGATGCAATACAACAAGAGTAACTCAAGTTTAAGTATAATTCAATAAAGTTGAATATTTTCCCCGCCACGACACCCCTTCCCACTCTAGTTGCAGAATCAACTTAAACTATCCAACACTATTTACCAGGCGAATAAGTCCTGGAGTTAACAACATCCTTGTTTCTCCTGAGCGCTGAGTTAGCCACCTCTGAGCTAACTGAGCACAACAGAGTGGCTGGCTGTCCGGAACAGTTGGACAAAGTGGTTCCGCTGCTATCAGTGGAGCTGTTCCTAGAATCCAGACTGTGCTTCTTGTCCTTCCGGCGACGAGCCAGTTTGGCATTGTTCACGTTCTGTGAGTGAGAAAGAACAATAATTACAGAGAGTGCTGAGGCTTCCTCCGGAGAGGTAAGGACCTACTTGAAGCCGAAAGCCCTGGTCATGAGCCCTGTGGAAGGCGCCCAGCGTCAAAGTGAGTTCCGCTCCAGTGCTGGGTTGAAGGAGATCGGGAGTCATGAGATGCCCGTCTGGTGTGTTCACTGCGGCCGTTGATTGAGCAACCAGCCAAGGGTGATTGATTAGATCGGTCATTTGTAGACGACGTCGAGGGTCCACTGTCAGGAGTCCTGCAAACACCAACTCTTTGGTCAAGACAGAGAAGACGGGAGCACAGAACACAATCGTATTTACCTTTGATAAGTTTCTTTGCCGAGTCAGAAACATGTTCCCACTCGGGCCCTTTAAATGCAAATTCACCCATTTTAATTCGTTCCATAATAGTTCCAGCACTGGGTTCCCGGGAAGGAACGACCGATTGAAAAGGAGCTTTTCCTGAGAGCATGGCGTACTGAAAAGTATCACCAGTCCACAATAAATATCAAAATGTTAACGTCCTTTTACTTTCCTTGAAGGCCTGTTACCTCTTATTAAACACAAATTAATTTTTAATTAAATTGAATAAACATTCCTATATTTTAAGGTATGAGCTAACCCACTTTTGGCAATTTTTGGCTATTATTACCACTAATTTTTGTATGAAGTTATGCAAAAAAATACATAAATGCATAAAAACGGTTTCGAATTTTTTTTTTCTGTATTATTATAAATAATGTTATAAAGCTATTGCTTATTTATATAATTAATTGTAATTATTATTAATATTATAACATTGCTGCTGTCCTCAAAATCATTCATTATCCATAAAAAAGAGAATTATTTATATAAATTTATACTTCATAGGTATGCTATCATTAAAATTATGAGATTTTTCAATTTGTGAAAGTATATTTAATATGATTAATAACCGTAACTTAAACTTATCCTTTTGCATAAAAAAGACGTTTATGAGATATCATGTCATAGAGATATTAATATTGATTATAAAAGATTTTATATAAATAGATATAACAGATCCTTTTTATTATATATCAATTAATATTTTACAACTTAATTTATGTAAAATCAAGTTAATTTTATAATAATATATTGTTTAATTAATGTTTTTTCCTTATTATAAAGCTTCCGTTAGTAATGTCGTTTGAAATTTTCAAGATTCTAAGTACTACGCACACGAATAATATATTACGATAATTTTAATCAAAATTAATCAATTCTTTAGAGTAGTTATTGGGGGTTGAAGATATTCCAAAACACCACAATTGGAAGGGCTCTAACTTTTTAATTCTTTGTATATCCAATATTCGGCATTTTTAGATTACTCACAAGAATAACCCCCAAACTCCACAGATCACAACTTTCATCATAGCCACTGTCCTCCTCGTAGGGTTGCGGACTGTCGTTGGATATGTCAGACCTGCTAAGAACTTCGGGAGCAGCGTAGGGCAGAGAGAAACACGGTGTGTGCATCGTTTCATGCTGGAGTTTTCGACGTGCGAATCCAAAGTCAACAATTTTAATTGGAGAATCCTCAGCTTGTGACATGAACAATATATTCTAGACAAAAAGATGGATAAAAGCGTCATGACTTCCCTCTTTAACACCGATGTGGAGAGCAGATTTCGTCTTACCTCTGGTTTTAAATCACGATGTACAACCCCGCGTTCATGCATGTAATGTACTCCAGCGACCAAGCCACTCATAATGCGACTGGCCTGCGTCTCGGTGAAGTTAGACTGATGACGAATTCGGTCAAGGAGTTCACCCCCAGCCAACAGTTCCATAACAAAATAGGTGTGTATCGGGTCTCGAACCACTTCCACGAGGCGCACAATATTTGGATGACCTTGACAATGGCGTAAAAGTTCGATCTCACGGGAAACTAAACGCCAACAATTACTCACAATCTTAACAGCATATTCAATTGATCGTGTCGTGTTGCTATTGGAAACGCTTGGTCTATTGTTCTTTCGAACACATTTCCTGCATAAAACCGATTTAGATTTGCTGTAATTTTTTTGCATGCTACTGTAGTAATATATAGTAGTAGAAAATGTTTAAAACAACTTTAAACTTATTTAAACAGAATATAATATTATTTTATACAAAATTTACACAAAATGTTGAGAGAAATCTCACAAAAAAACAACATTTTAAGGTTGTAAAATTTTGAAAGAATCGTCACTAATCATTTAACACAATCAAATAAGTGAAAACATCTGACAGTATCAATATTGAACAAGAACAGACAGTAATGTATGTAAGGAAGACATCATAAATAGTTTAGCTGGTGAAAAGACTGCAATAAGGGTAAGTCAGTGCAATCTTTGGCTAATAGAATATTTGGAGTTAAATGAGGACAATTGCAGATAGACATATACTTGCAAGTGTAGATGATCAGTGCTATATCTACACCTCTATCCAAAAAGTAGACTATAGAAAAGCTTGCTACCTTAACTACCTTATTTTAAATAACAAAACCATGTTGGTACGGAATCATTTTATAATAAAATTATAATATTAACAAAAGTGCAAACAAAATGCATAGTATAGTTTTTGACAGTGTTGGATAATTTTGTATCCATCGGTATTCTTAATTGTGAATACTTTCTAACTGACAAGAATGAGTGAGCTGGAACCAAAAATCCTGAGTCTGTTTCTCTATGCAGTAGATCCAGCAGTAGTTTGAACATCGTGGACAAAATGTTCAAGAATGGATTGTACTGCTTTAAAATGTTCCGTTTGAACCATTGAAATAAGGTTTGGACACATTCAATCATTTATATTTGTATGCATAAAATAGATAGGTCTGTTAAAAGGGTAGCTTACAAGCAGCAGGAAAAACTGCCATCTCCAAGAAATCCGTCTTCATTGGTGATAAGATTGTATTTCTTGAAAAAAGCTGAATTCTATAAATCAAAAATGTTTGAGTGGTAAACATGATAGTAAACATGTTCGTTGTCTCAATGTTCTCTTCTCACCAGACGAGCTGCACTTTGAAGCTCGTTCTCCCAGAAGTTTGGCCCCTTCATTCCATCATTAAAGGCATCGCTGCTGAAGAGGATGGACGGCGCCACGTAGCTGTAACCCTGTCCAATTCGAGAGGAGGAGTTATCAAGTGGAGGCAGCATAAGACAACACCCAGGACAAACCTACCCTGAACAACTTGTCCGTATCCACGGGAACATCAGAGGGCGTGTACGTCGCCGGCATTGTCGTGAACTCCTCGGCAAAGTTTTGGGTGTCCATTTCGTTCCTGATCCTCGGTTTGAAGGGCGCTGGCACCTTCTTGAGGGCCAGATCCCTCCACACAAGCCCCCGGAAGAAGGGGTGTCGTTTGATTTCGTCCGCCCCTTTAGAACCCAGCCGAGAGTCGCTGTCTTTACGTAGGAGCCTGCCGATGAGGTCATGAGCAGCCATCGAGAGAGCCGCCGGTAACCGGGGCTGTGTGTTCTGTATCCTCCTATTCGGAACGGTGGAGGCCAGAGTTAAGAGTTGGCAGTGCTGCAGCTTACCAACACTTCTTAAAGTGGACACAATACACCCTCAGAAGGAGAGAGAAGACTACCAGTTTACCAAACAAAGTGGCAACTTGAAATCTTCCACTGGTGTGAACGTTGGCATGCGTATTATTAACGAATGCACCCGAATAGAGGACACCAAAGTCGGTGAGAGAGAGATATCGAAACATTAGTAATGCGCTGGATCGATTTGAGTTATTTAGCTGACTGCGTAGACGGTGTGTTAATCAACAGATTTAGTAACTAACCAAATAAAAAATATACAATCTAAAGTATCGATATTTATGCTATACAGTAGTTTGAAAATTGAAGACACTTCGATTAAATATTGTTCAATTTTGTCATCGTTTAGTCAATACATAAGTACAAAAACGAGAATAGCTAAAATATGACGTATGGTTATATCTCTATGATTTTCTCTCTATAGTTTAGTTATATCTCTATGATTTCCCCTCTATATAATGTATAGTATAGTTATATCTCTATGATTTCCTCTCTATATAATG
>JAUZNC010057264.1:2110-13084 GCA_034780395.1 Vannuccia rotundouncinata | reverse complement strand
ATATATAGATATATATGTATTAATAGAAATATACAAAAATGTACAAACAATTTGAGAGCTATTGATAGCAAGGTTTAAAAAATAGTTAAGGAATATTCTATTTGGATATCTAACTTCACACTTTAGTATTATGTGAAATCTAGATTGGTGTATTTCGTCTACTAAAATATTTTATCATACCTAAATGATCCTCATATCTTTACTATTTAAAATATATACCTAACTATAATATACACATTCGGAACAACAAATAATACTTACAGCAATTGAATTAGGCTTTGAATCTAAAGGTGAAAGTTTTAAAATACTCGGTATCGCGGTAGTCATTTTTATTTTAATAATAATACTAGATTCAATGCTCAAAAATTAAGAAATACTATTATTTAGCATTAACCAAACATTTCAATTTATGCGCAGATTATATATTTTTATATAGATTAAACAAGCGTCTTAGTTTATAACATTTTTGAAAAAAAAATAATTAATAAAAGTTAGTTCATTATATTGTTAATGTAAGTGTGCCATTCTATATTTGCTTATATACAAATAATATATTTCATTGACAGTTTTGCGTCTAAATGAACTATGAAAAAGCGTAATGGAGGGAATAGGGGTTCTTAAAATTGTGACGTCACAAAAAATCTGTTTAATTGCACATTGTTTCCTTGTGTACGATCACGGGGCGGGAGTAGACCTTAAAGTGACGTCATTTCTGAAGGGGGTTTAGAAATTGTGACTGTGTGTGTTACGTGGCTGGAGAGTAAAAGAAACAAATGTGAGTATTAAATTAAAATCTGAAAAAACATAATCTTGTCTAATACATTAATTAGAAATTAATTGCAATTATTGTAAATTAATTAAAATTTTATCGCAATTTGGTCAACGTGAATATACTCTAATTATAAGAATTCATACTCTGAAAGTCCTTTCAATATCCATTTAAACTAATAGGAATAATTTTCAATTAAGAGTATTCATTATTTAGATTATGATCAAAAGTTTGATGAATACAAATAGTTTTAATTTATTATCAGTCTTTTATACATTATGCATAATATTAATTTTTTTGATAGTCTTGTATATATGTATAGAGCTAAGCATTAGTTGAGACTACTAATTCTCACTACAAACTTTACTGTATACAACATATTAATTATCCGCTTATAAATAATCTAATTGCATATATATTTTTACATTCATTTTCATTCTTAAGTATATTTACTCAAATATATTTCTATGTTTATCATCATGTAGGTATTCAAAAAGCGAGTTTCAATAAAGTAATCGAAAACTTGTGTAATCCATAATACATTCTTTAGATAATCTATATTTACAAAAAATCGAACATTTATTAAAGTCGAATAAATGTTGCTATTTCACGAAAAACCCAAATTACCTTGTACTAAGAAAAAACTAAAATTAAAAAAAAATTCTAATGAAGATAAAACGAAGGTTAATTATGTAAAATTAAAAGATACAAATATGAAATACAATATATTTATAAACAATATAAAATGAAAAAGCTTAAAAGTTACAAACCAAAATTATGTCCAAGGTAAAAAATTAACATGTAAAATTATTCCAATGAAAAAATACATAACAAAATATATTATAAGCAACTTTTTAATAAGTGGTAGAGATCGATATGAAAAAAGAAGATCAATCAAAATGTTCGATTTTCGAGAAGTCTCTAGCTGAATAATATCGAGTTTATCACCAGCAATCAGGTTTTGGTGAACAGGTTCTAAAGGAAGATCTCTAATCTCATCGAGCAAAAGATATCCAATAAACCAGAAAACTATCGGACATGATGAGAGAATTAGGCGTGTTAATACCTGGTGGTAAAAAAATAAGATTAAAATAAATATAAAAATTTATTAAATTAATATATTACAAAAATTCTCAAATGGTACATTAAAATAACATACATTTTTAGTTAAATATTCATCTAGACTGATCCTGAAATGTTTAAACTGCACGGACATTGTGTTCGTTTATAATTCACCGATTTTATTTATATAGTTTATACATTTTATATATATTTTTAAGGTGTCAGGAAAAAAAGTGCGTTTTTATACATAGGTACATGCAGGAAGCTTAAATGCCGACAGATACATTATCCTTTTACAAAACTGCTTTAACCACCTCTCTCAAAACGATTTCCAGACAAAGCGCCTGCTTTGGATGCATGATAATGCTCCCCCTCATAAAGCTCACATAACCTACAATTTTCTTCAAGAGATCGTCATCACAGAGTTCCTCAACCGGCTTACTCCCCAGATGTTAACCTTGACAGATTTGTTTATCACAACATAAAAGTTAGCCGTCACAACATCGTATTTAACAATGATTAAGAGATCAGAGGCTTTCTACAGTATTAACTCAACTCACTATCGCCCCGGTTCGGAAGCTTAAGAAGAAGTTCAATGCCTTTTAATCACGATGCAGACAAATTTTGAAAATTAGGGACATTTTTGAAATGATTTATTTCTACTCATAATGCTTATGAAATATTATTGAAGTTTTGCAATGAATCAATAAAGCATTCAGTTTCTATATTAAAATGATTTAGTAAAATAATAACCGATTTAAATTGAACTAATTCGAAACCATTAGGAAGCAGAGTACTTACGAACTGCTATTCTGTACTATATTATGTAGTCACATAGTTCATATTATACATTATTAATACATTAATGTTTGTATTTAAAAAACACATTTTCCGGACACTCTAACTAGACTACTCGTTTATTCTGATGGTAGTATATTTAAATTCAAATAAAAAATATTATATCGGTTTTGTTGAGACTAAATCACAACAAATATATACTTGACCATTATTATTTCCTAGTGATCCTTAACATTATGGACAATATTAGTACTGCACACATTCATTCTATCTATTGTAGTCAAATAAAAATTGTCAATTCTACACAAGTGCCATTCTAAAATCTTCGGCAATAATCTTGAGTTGTTAAAATATGTTTTATCATAATAAAGTGTTAAATTTTAATCTAAAAATATATTTTAAAAATGTGAAATATTCAATTTATCTCTCACCTGAACATGTATAGTTGCTAAACCATATATCACAAGAAATGAAAGATGAAGAGCATAGGGCAATATCCTTTTACTCATCGGAGATTCGGTTTGTAAACCCAGCGAAAGAACAGTTCGCGGCGAATTCTTAATCAAACTCAACGTTGCCATGACAGAGAGGAGCACAACTGGAGCGCAGAGGAGAAAGTTTGGCAACTGTTTCAGTTGATAATAG
The DNA here is from genome assembly GCA_034780395.1 of Vannuccia rotundouncinata. Taxonomy (NCBI): domain Eukaryota; kingdom Metazoa; phylum Platyhelminthes; order Proseriata; family Coelogynoporidae; genus Vannuccia; species Vannuccia rotundouncinata. Next base: position 9,810 of record JAUZNC010057264.1, on the reverse strand, counting down.
CGAAGGAAACCGACGCCCCAGTGAACCTGTTGGATATAGGAGTAGGAGTGACCCAGGGTCGTGTTACACCACTTGGGAACAGGTTGGGCACCCTGAAGATGAAGATTGCCTTCACTAGTGAGATTCAGAACCATTTGGCTGTAGTGGCAGGTTGTTGAGATGCAGTAAACCACAAAGGCATAGTGTTGATAGAAGAAGAACGGCAGTGAGGCCAACAACATGTAGAACGCAGTGGACAAGCAAGTTAGCAAACGGGTCAATGTTGTCCTTTGTCCCATCGTCAAATGTAGACCCGCATATCCAAGGTATCCCAGATTGAGTAAGGCATTGCTGCGAGTTCCGGCAGCTAGTCCGAACATGACAACCGCGACAATCGGACGGTTGTACGCCACGCTGAGCATACCAGCCAAACTTGTCATAGCATATAGGCTCTCTGAATACAGCGCTGAGAAGAATATGCTCGCTGGGTTGAAGCAGAAGAGTAGAGCCGAAATATAAGCGAGATTTGTTCGCCCGAGAATTTCACAACTGAGTCGGAACAACAAATAAGAACTAACAACAAAGCAGGCATTAGTTACAAAGATGCCAGTCAACAGCAGATGGATTTCCCAGTGAAGAACAAAGCGCAGAGGAAATAAAAGAGTGGCCGAAGTTATTCGGATTAGCAGAGGCAGTCCTGGAAAGAATGCAAGTGTGTTTTCGAAGGCATAGCCATTCTGAGAGATAAAGTGGAAATATGCAGCGTCCCATTTCTTGAGACCACTGAATAGTCCGTATACGAGACGATCTAAGCTGGTGTAATTGTTCCAGTCAGCTGCAGGATTGAATACGCGAGCATTGTGATCCGGTAAAATGTCTGATAAGATCTGAAACAGAACAACACCATATATAGAAACATTTGATCCTAATGGTATGCAAACTAAGTTTCTCTTCTAAAACGTCAGTAATTCTCACAAAAACTGTCTACTGTAGCACCTGGATCGACCGAAGACAATCAATGTAGATTTAAATTATAGAAAGCTACTAAAACGAGTTATTTAATAATTTTAATCAGCTTACTGAAGTCATAATTAAAGGAAAACATAGATTGCTTATTTCTATAACATGGATTAAGCTTATATTGTGGATACATTAATTTTGTACCAATAAATAAATTTAATGCACTGAAAAAGCGAATTATGTATTTCAATTCCTTTGTTAAAACACTGTCATTCAGTTCCGAACACTTAGTGTAAAATAGATCAGTTGTCAAGTTATGCAACATTTATTGCTTGTTAAATGATGAAACCTGTCGCTTTTTTAACACAACTGTTTTTTTATGAATATATTAACACAAAAATGTGGTTATAATTTAAATACTGATTTATTTATATACATTGGTGATATTTTTTGATCAATATCTGTCAAAGCTATTCTTGTTATTTGAGTTGTAGATTTTGATTATTTCTACTTTGAATTATTTTAATATTATTCAATTTTCCATATTGCAACCCCAAGGTTCCTACACAGTTTCTAAAATAAATTTCCAAACTTTGTGACAAAACTTGTGGACATTTGACTGACTGTATGTATTGTAAACTTTACAATTTCTTTAACAATCAAATCTCAACGAAGAGCAACTAACTACACTCTTTATAAAAATCATTGAAAAAACATCACAAAATTCCAGACCTCAGAAGACTTTTTCAGACTTCCTGACTTTTACACAGTATATTTTTTACAGACCAGGCACCATGAAGCCCTTATAGACACTATAGGACACAAAGAATATATGTTAGTCAATTGTTTTCAAAATCTAAAAAGTGACACAATCATTAAAAAGAATCTAAGAATTACATTTTTGTTGATTTTTTGTAAGTAGCTACCAAACTAACAGAACTAGTTATAACAATAAATGGCCCATTATACAAATTATTTAAAACACACAACTAAGCATAATGTGCAATACCAATTTAAAGGCATTATAATAATTAACATAAATTACAAGATTTTTGATGATGTTTACTAAAATTTCTAATTTTCAAGATTTTTCAAATAGTATACTTGGAATGAATTTTTGCCATTTTATGACTTTTATAGTTTTTTAAAACCCATATGAACCAAGAAAAACATATTCAAAAAAACACAAGGCTCAAGTGTCTTTTTATTTAATAAAGTATTAAAGTCCTCATTAATTTACGTGTGATTTTCCAATCAGCCAAAATGATCAATTTCTACTCCATAAATATTGAAGCAGAATACAGAAAGATGCAAAGAAGTGAAATACTCCCCAACAATTTTGGAATGTTATTGGTCAACATTTTAAATAAAAGAAATGATACAACTGACTGACAAGTATATTTGTCAGTAACTTTGAGTCATAGAGTAAAGTAGTATTATTATTAGTAATCATCACATTTCCCAGAAACTTTTGAATATTGGAATTTGGTTCATTTTAATAAATATTCACATAAAAAGTAGTCTAATACCAATATTCAAAAGTATATATGGAAATAAAATTATATGAGATATTTTTTGTTTTAATATGAAGAAATCAGTTTGTTTAAAATGATATAGAACAACACTTTTTTTAAATCTGATTAAACTTAAATTTATAACAAATATGCATTTACTTGAAAAGTAACCTGATATTGTATAAATAAATATACCTATTCTTTGATATGAGAAAGCAAAAAAGCTCTAGGTCCAAACCAACCCTCCTAACACTGACAGACTTCCATTAGGAAGGTTTGACAGAAGGGGGCTAGCTGTGGGATTATCCAATTTGCAATCTCAAGGAGAGTTGCAGCAAGTTCAAGATTGGGTCCATGCACTATATATTTTATTCATATGTACCCCTTATACTTAAGTTTCACACGACACAGCACTTCCAACCCATGATAAAATCAGGTATTGGTAGACACATGGTAGCAGAAACTGTGATTCATTTCTAGCTAGTATACAAGTTTATAGTAGTTGCTTATGGTGATATTAAAATCAATAAATATCATGTTTAAACAATTCAATGTCAGACATGCAATCCAATCAATAGCATAATTAAAAGCAACAGAGATAGCAGTTGGCCATGGTTTCAGTGAATTCCAATGATGGCTGACAAGCTTTTGACTCATTATTTATTGCTCTATGCTCTTGGCCTTAAGTACATTGTTATTAAATATTTTTTTAATTTAATTTTTATTAGGTTTAAATTTTTTTTTAAATTAGGCTACATGGAAGGCTGGGCATGTCCAATAAATCATGCATTCAGTTTTTTAATAACATTCTTTTTTTGCAGAGTCTTGACAAAGATCCTATTTAAAAAAAAATACAGTGATACCTTGGCTAAGGGTTCTCAAGGGTCATTATAAATTACAAGGGTTCTTCATTCTCAAAGGATAGTTCATTTAAAGTTAAGTTGGGGAAAGACCAACACAGTAAATATATTGGTCAACCCAGCAAATATAATTATTAACTTGGCTAATGGTCTATTGGGGTTGGCACAATATAGGACAATCAGTCATAATATTTTAACTATTGGCAAAGCAATGGCAGACACCTATTTACACCCATTAAAATTTGGACAATTTTATGTTATTAAGTATGATTGAAGCCATGCTTTATTTAAATAAAACTACATATTATAGTTAATTAAGTAGTAATGAAAAGTAATATGTGCAATCTGTGCCTTTCAATCATTTCTTTATTTCCCTCATCATCTTCTGCAATCTGTTCACCAGCTTCCTTACAGACCATTTGATAATAGTCTTTAATGCTTATTTGTGTCTCACAAACTTGATGTTGCCACCTATGCCATGTTGATATGGTCAAACCTCCTATTGACAAACAAGACAGTTATCCATTATCTTCACAGATTATTTGAAGCCTAATTTACTTTTTAAATTTCATAGAACATAATAATATTTTGATACTATTTTCATTGGCTGGAATATGTAGAGCCAGATTAAAACAACTCACAAGACCTCAGTTATAGTCTTAAAAACAATTTTTGTAAAAGCACAGGTCTACTGAAATGTCAACTAATCCACTTAATGGGAATATACAATAGCTCTTAAGACTATGTCAGTGTAAGTTAATAATAGGCTCTTTGGAAGGTCAACAGTAGTATTCAGGGGAGATAGTTGGCTATGAATTTTAGGGCTAATTTCAAAATAAATTAAAATTTGAGTGACCTTCTTAAAGAGGGATAAAATAAGTTATTTAGACTTATTTAAATTGTTTAAATAAACTTACAACTAAGCAGATTAAGACTACTCTTGAAAATATTGCAAAACGCAATATTTTAGCGTCTAATTGACCGAAAAGGGACACCATAAAGTAGAATGAAATATATAAATAAATGCTTTCAAAAAATTTGTTCATACAATATATAGAGGGACAACTATATAAATAAAATGCTTGATTTATCTTGTATATAGACGCATTTTTGAAATATCATTTAAAAATTTCCAAATAATTAACATATTTTATATATTTGATCAAGTAAACATATTTATTTTTTGTTTTAAAGAATTATTAAACACAAAAAATTATATAGTGTACCCCTCAAACTTTTAATGTCGATATTTTTAAACTCTGTATTTATTGTTGTTTAAAACAATATAAATTAGGAATAATATTTTTATACAAAAATTTTTATATATTTTATATAGCTAATTTTCGCTTCATATAATTACTCTTAACCATATTTGAAAAAAATTAAAATCATTAATAATGGAGTAACATAACTTTTATATTTCTTATCTATTTTTTATTTATAATTTTATATTTAAGTCTGGATTTACTCAGGGGTCATTCACTAATATCGTTACAACATGAGGGTGGGGTGTTTGCTTCTGCGTAACAGAACATAACGGAGGAGAGTAGGGGCATATATGCGGTTGTGTTATGTTACGCAAATATAATTTTTCAGTAAACTGAGTAGCTTCTTGATTAAGTTTTAAAAATCATAAAATTTTGATTTAACTAAGCCACAATAAGTTTTTATGTATTTAAAATGGTGAAGTTTGTATTAAAAGCGGATAATAATCGGCATATTATCCGTACGAGAGAAAAGCTTTACAACAGTTTAATCAAAGCATATACTGCTGTCAATGGTAAAAAATGACTAAAAAACAATACAGATCGAAGTGGCCAAAGAATTGGCAAAAATTAAAATTGTGAAAACTTAGAAAAAATGGTAAATAAAAAAATTGCGAAATGTAAAAAATTAAACTCACAGGAAAATCAAAGTTAATGTAAGAAATAGAGGACGATGTCTGCCCGCGTGTAACTTTATATGCATGGGTGTTATGCATGGATTTGCTCTTGCGTTATAATGGTGCGTATCTTTGTAAAACTCTATTTTACACATTAATTAATTAAACTTAAAAACTTGAAATAATTACGTTTAGGAACTGTTCAAGTATTACGTAACCCCCAATTTTACGGTTTTTGGAGACTCCCCTCGTAACGCACAGTAATGCGAACTGAAAAAAAACCTCGGTTGCGTTTTTTAAAGATTTTCCGCTGGCATAGTATATATAATTGTCATTAGAACAACTTCTTTATCCAAAAGTTTATATATATACGGTTGCACAAACGGAATAGCATTGCAGAATATGGGGTTTTAAACCATAGCGCAGTATTTGGCAAAATATATCTCACTATATTTTGATAAACATAATATGGATATTGTGATTGTTCATCATGTAATATACATATATATGTACCTTTAACCCATTGTTATCATTGCTGTGATGGACCAAGGAGAAAGTTTTGTATAATCTAAACTTAAAAACTTATATAAGAACTAAATATTTTAATTTTTAGTTTAATATTTCTATCAATTTATATTTTAGGTATAAATTGATTAATTCAATTATAAGACTAAACCACAAATTTTAAGACAACTTAATATAAGAAAATGACGTACGTGTTTCAAAACTACCTAAATTAATAAAAAATGACTTAGTCTTACATCGGTGTCCTTTTAAGTAACGTCTTCTATTTTTTATTACAAAACATGATTCAAATTGTATCATGGCTTCTCAGATGATTGACATAAATGATTATGAATATGATGAAGATTTGATCATCGATCAATTAATAAATAAAACCGTCGAAGTAGATTTAGAAAACGTTAAATATTAATTAAACACAAAATTCTTCTATAAAAAACAAATAAACCAAAGGAACAGCAGAAAAAGAAAGAATGTTAGTCTGAATTTTCAAGAGAATACCAAATAAAATGATGAAAATATTGGAGACGACGCAATTAGTACAAAAATCAGAAATTTAAAAAACTAACTAAAGAAAAAAATGAACATAAAAAGCAACTGGAAATTGCCAATCAAACTGACATCTATAGAGAATACTTTGTTAAATGTAATAGAGGAAAAATAAATCCAGTATTTACAAAAAATACCTGAAGGAATTAGAAGTGGTGGTGTTATAAATAAAAAATAAAAGAGATTCGAAAGATTCATCTATCTTAAGTTCATAAATCACCCAGACAACTTCAAAAACAATCATTCAGAAGTTTATCAAAAGTTTATTCCTCAAAATGCCTCTCTAGACTTCAGTTAATTATATCTTCTTCAAAATTTCTAAGAGAGTTCATATTATCCAGAAGCTAGGTTCAATTTTATTAAAGGTGCCGAAAATAGAAGCAACCTAAAATTCTGCATGACGTGTTTTCCAGGAATTAATTACAGTTGAGCAATAAACTTAAATTTTTCAATTGTGATACATTAAATTTGACAATATCTTGTGAATTTTATTGTTAATTGTGAATTGTTAATGTTTATTGTGAATTATATATTGTTTACAATAATTGTTTACATTTAATAATTATTATTTAGAAATTATTAAATTAGTTATTTTTTATGTATTATTACTTATATGCAATGCATTTATAATTCTCATTTAACTTTCTTGTTTTGTAATTTGAAGTTTATATAGGTATACCCTATACAGCATAGGACAATAACTAGAAATTGAACATGCAAATATTAATATAGATATACTTAATTAATCCTTATTGTTTTATAATAATTTAGTATTGATATGTACAATCAATTGCTTCTATTGCAGTTGGGGAAACCATCTGATTCTTAATTACCATTCTTTTATGATATTATTAATGCCATTCTACGTAGAAGGATATTTTATAACCGGCCAATCTTCTGCTTTGGATCAAACCTTTTGATATACGTCGATTGTATAATACCAATATCTTGGGCATAACTCCATTTTAAAAATCAGGATCACCTATATAATACAGTATCTATATAGTACATATCATACTGTAATATACAATTTGTATTGATCTGTCGGTGCACGACGTCCTCTCTTGTTTAATTATAGCATTTGGAAAGAAGTACTCTGAATGTCTATTAATGTGGATTCTGGCTCGAATCGATATAATTCTTTACATTTTGTATACATCGTAAACTAGCAACCATAAGACTCCTTGTTTGATGAATCGACATATTAGTTTTTAAGTCTTTTCTTAGATTCGATTGTTTTATTCATATTATCGAAATATTATTCATGTAGTTTTTAGTCATACGTCGTAAAGACGTGTATTGTATTGTATATATTTTCCACTGTTATTATATATCATAATGAACAGTATGGGAATTATAGACATTACATTTAAAAGTCATGAACAAATTACAAACTAAAAAACAATTTACAAGTGCTGTTACGCAATTACTGTC
>JAUZNC010057263.1:0-13087 GCA_034780395.1 Vannuccia rotundouncinata | reverse complement strand
GCAGATGAATAAAATATGTTATCTTTAGTACGTAAACAAGAATAAATAACGAAGTCAGTCATTTAGAACAGTAAGCAATCTTAATCCTGATTATTCACCATTTGGAATATTTCTTAAATTCAGCATTCTGTTCACTATAAAACAAATCCTAAATACCATTGACTTATATATTATTTAACTATACCGGCAAACTGTTTAAAAAAACGTCCAGAGATCATTTTGATTATATACGGTATTAGTTTCGTTTTAAAGAGGTATTCAATTAATATTATATATTTTAATAGGCTTTTTATCATTATATATTGATTGAATTCCCTCTTTAAAACGAAACTATCACCGTATATAATTGAAATGCATTAATCACTCCCATGAAGTTCGTATTGATTATCGATATAGATATATATATATACACCTCCGCGGACGTTTATTACTATTGAATATTGGTCAGTTTGCTGGTTTAGATAAATAATATATAAGTCATTGCTAAATACAAAATGTTAAAAATTATGACATTTATTTTCTTGAGTTAATATAGATACATGTAAGCAACAATTTTTCAAAATAATATTTAAATAAATTTTCTATCTTCTATCTAATGCCATTTTTTTGATATTGTCGCCCGCTTTTTTCTATAGAAATCTTCAACTTAGGACAATGATATAATTATAAATATCGTAATTTGAGCGGACGCTACCATTTTGACGTAATTAACTTCTTATATAATTAAATTTTTTCATAAATAAAAATTATTATATTATATAACTTCTGTAATATTATTACGATATCAATGTTATCATTGTTGCCATCAACATCTATATATTAATAGTATATTGATCAAGTCTATAATTTATTTATACTTTATCAATTGTAAAAATAGTTAATATACACATTAAATATATTGATTGTAATAACAGCTGCTATGGCTGTATTCTTATTGATTATTTAAATCTATAATTTTACTAAATATTCAAGATAAATATAAGTTTTATTAATCGTCAAAATCTGCATTTGACCAGGCTCCTTACCTATTATATATAAACACTCAGAATGAACTGTACATTTTCACTGCTGAACGATGAAAGGCCAGCTCTCATATTCAATGCTAAATGTGAGGGCTGTGACAAAAGACCGCTAAGCGGCCAGTATTACTTGTGTCTTTTATGTGAAAGTTACTTCCTTTGTACCACCTGCTCGTTGAAAATGTTCACGAGCAAAACGCATTCCGTAAGTCATCCGAAACAGCTAGTCTCTGTTCCTTCCTTCAATTCTTCGTTGAACGCACCGCTGAGCGGTATCATATTAGGATCATCGTCGGAGGAAAATTACACTTGTCCACTGTGTGTCCTTGTCAGCCTCACAAAGCAAGGCTTCATTGAACATGCGAGAACAGCCCACTCGGACATTTCGACTCCGGTCTATTGTCCAATATGCATTGGACCATACAGGTGTCGGCTAATGGACCACATTAATAAGGTTCACGTGGTCCGACCCGCTGTTTCTTTTCCTGTACCTATCGGTCCGAAACAACGCAATACTGCTTTGTCGTCTTCGGGAAACCTTACAAACGTCGGTTTTGGGGGTACTAATTGGTTCACTTCAATTTTGCAAGATGACATTGACCTTGGTCTGAGTTCACGAAAGGTTCAACCTGAACCGGCTCCATCTTCAACGACTTTAGGTGTTACACGAGAGGACTTTCAAAATAGCCAAAACAATTATTATCTTCTGAAGAATATTTGTACCACATTGAACGAAATGAGGTATTATATATATATATATATAAATACAGCGATAACAAAAACTAAGATTACACAATATTTACAGAAATATGGTTGGAAAAACGCATGAAATAACTCCAGTTATGATGGCATTTATGGACAAGCTTCTCGACTATCATCAAATGAAAGGCTTTCGACAACAACTCATCTGGGATGCATATCAAGAGAAGTCGTTGTTCATGGTTCTCACCATGCCTCCATTCTTTGATGCGGCCAAATTATCAAGTAAGTTGCTCTGACAAAATCATTCAATTTAACATTAAATATAAATTATAATTAAGTAATTGAAGATAGCAATAATTGGTTAACTTTATCAATTTGGATATTTAAAATTTTTAAAATGTTCCAAAATTTGTGTATGAAATTTTATTGAAAAATTTATTTGTCTGAATTTCTATTAATGTTTTTAATTGTTAAAATAATACGCAAGATTTCATTAAAAGAATGTAATAAAAATAAATCAAACTTTTAAGCGCCTTTAGCTAAAAGTTTTTCTTACAATTGAAACATTTTCTTGAAGGTATACTTTATACAATTTGGTAGATGAATTATAGATGGCAGCGGTAATGTAAACCTATCATATATTTTTTTGAGTGCATGAATTCTATGTTAACTTTACACTTATTATCTCTGCATAATATACAAATTAGAATGAGTGAAACATTTTAAAAATCAAATCATTAGCGTTCGTGGATGATGCTATAAAAACGCGAGAATTCATCATCCTTTCTCAGACCTGATGTTGCTCAGTTTAATTGACATTTACAGAAGTACAAATCAAGAACAAATGAATAGTGACGCCTTAGCAATGATACCGAGTGCCTTACTTATTGGTGTTGACACTTATTATCGGTAAAAATTGTGCAATACTCATTCTTCACATGATCGGTACAATTTTTACCGATTATATTATAGGGTTAAAACTAAAAAACACCCAATAAGGCGTTCCAATTAATTTAAATATTTATAACAGTTGAACAATTTTATAAAATATCTGAGAATTCAATAAAAATACGTTTTGAAACATACGTACATATTTTTATATTGATTTTAAAAAAGCATTTTATTTTATGTTCATAGTTCAGAGTATTATTCTCCCTAAAAAACTAAAGCATATTATTTTTATTACAATCTTATGCGGGCAACACCCATTTTAGAAACAAAATATTAGCGTCTATTTATTTTTATATAATGACTGAAATCAAATTGAAGTCATACAGTTTTAGTTTAGTATTTAACATTAATATTAACAATCTACATATGTGGTTTAAATATGGAGGCAAACATCAATGCATTTAAATTAGAATGATTTCACGATTAAAACAACAAATGTTCTCTTTTATAATAACATTTAATCGTTTCTAATATGTCATCTCTAATAACAAAAAAGATTTCTTAATGAAATTAAAACAAAGAGAAGTAATCAAGCAAAATACGAGAATAAAGAGATATTTTAAATGTTAACTGATACTGCAATTTTTTTTTGATAATTGTTGTTTTTAATCAAAGTAAAAATATCTTTCATGATATAAAAAATGGATAGATTGTTTATTCTTTATCAAATTAACTAAAAATTGTACTAAAATAAGTAATAAACTGAACATTATACTTGAAAAAACTATTATTTTTAAGCAGTGATTTATTTTCTACTTTATTTAAAAAAAGTGATAATCAAATAATATAATAATTCTGGGCAATTCCTAAGAGTATAATTGTAACTAAATTCTACACTGTCATAATTTATTTTACAGACAATAGATGTAAACTTTCATTTTTACACTTTGCTTTAGATTGACAATTATTCTCCAATTTCACAAACAATATCTTGCCATACAATAGTTCTCGCAGAATATAAGAGTTAGCTCGCAACCTTTTTATTTGATTGCGTCAAGACCTATAGAATTGGAACAATTTCGGTTACTCATATTTCATGATTTTTTAATTTAAATTAAAAAATTCGAAGTATTTGTTGTATTATATAAATAAAACTGTTAGTACAGAGAATTGGGTCGTGATGAACTATAAGAATAAATAAACAGTTTAATAATATAATTAATCAATATAAAATAAAAATTTTTTCACAAATAATTCTAATATTATGATTTAATCAGATCAATCAATACCCACATTTTTATGGAAAAGGAATTATATAAACAGTTTTATGTTACAATCTTTAGAATATATAGTCGTCAATTAATACGTTTAATTATTTGATATTATTATGATGAAAAGTACTTTATAAAAGACGCTATATAAAGGATGTCGGTAAAATTTAATTTACAAAAACTGACATGTATTCATTAAAATTTTATAAATATTTGCAACCTTTGTATCATATATTTTTATTATATACAGTCATAAAAGATGTTTTTATAACACTCGTATAAAATATTAATAAATTATATTTTGATTTTATTTTTTTTAAATAATAGTGATTTGTTCTATACAGAAATTTTTTGATACATATTGTTACATTTTTCTTCTATAATATAAGACGAAAAATACACAACATTACAACACTACATGAAAATGCAAAGAACGTTTCAAAATACTTTATTACTAGGAAGTTAGCAACTGCAATTAATGAAGTGGAAGATTTTCAAGTAGTATATTAAGACGTGACTTTTGTCAAATGAATGACTAATTTTGCTGAAATAAGGAATCGCCTCCAACTGTATCTTTTAATTAATAAAAACGATTTCACAACTCATAGAAATGTTTACTGAAATTGCATTTAAATAAGATAGCGCAATTATTTGACTGATAATTATAAATTGGAGGAATGCAAGTTTCACAATGTTTGTTTAGTTTAGTATTGTTTTTTAATGATGTAAAATGATTTCAAAATGAAACGTCTCTGTAATTATGGCTTTCTGGAAATAGGATTAATAATCCACATAATGATTATTTTTTAATTAGATATCACTATTTCGTAATTCACTGTCATGTCATGTCATGGAGACTCTCTTTTAGAACCCTTGTTATTTTTATTTTTTAAACAAATTTTACTGAGATAACCAGTGCGAGAGAATTTTTTCTAGAGTTAATTTATAGTTATTTGCAAAGTACGGATTAGAAAAATTGACACAAGAAAGATAATGTTTAGCAGGTAACTATTAGTAAAATGTTCACAGTGCTATTTTTGAAAAGGTTTCCCTGTCTAGATTCTGGCGTTTAGACATGAAACTTCAAATGATATTTTCTCTCCATCATGTTTTTGGTGGAGGAGGCATTCGTCGTTTCATAAAAAATAAACTAAGATTTTATTCTTCTTCCTAGGACATTTCTTTATATATGCTCTCACAGCATTAGACATTTGACCAGTCTTTCTGCATATCAAATCTTCCTCAAAACCGAATTGAAAAAGCCGTGTTGCTAGCTTTGATGGGTAAAACGTCCAGGTAACTCCTGAGTCAATGTTTTAACGATGTTGGTAAGGGAGTTACGCAAAGGTCATATATGAAGAGACAAACAATACATTGATCGTGGTTTGCTTCATTATGATATTATATTTTTTTATATTTATACATTTGTATAGCGCTTCAATTTGCAAGCAAAGTCAGCAGCGCTTTACAAAATTAAAAGATGAATATTACAAATATAATAAATGTCACTAATTACAAAACAAAAAAATCTTTAACTTTGATCTAAAGCTGGATAAGTAAGGGATACATCTTATATGTAAAGGTAAGGCGTTCCATATTAATGGCGCAGCAGAAAAAAGTGCGATCGCCTATGGTGACGATCTAGATATTTTTATGTGTCTTGTCAAACGCCCTGTCGAATTCATTGTCACAAGTTCCTGAATATATTGCGGTGTTGTTTTATGAATTGCTTGATGTGTCAGGACAATAATTTTGTAACGAATTCTTTTTTCAAGTGGCAGCCAATGAAGAGTGTTGAGAAGGGGAGCAGTTGGAATTCGCCATGGTGATCTAGTGGGCAGTTCAGCTGCTGCATTTTGGACTCTTTGAAGTTTAGCTAATGCTTTTTTAGGTTGATTAACTAAGAAAACATTAAAAAAAATCAAGTTTGGAAATAAAAAAATCGCAAATGAGGCTTCTTTGCAGTTTTTGGGTGAAAAGCTGTGCATCTGATTTGTAAAAAACACCCTTTACATGTCGATTGTATATGATCATTGAACGAGAGAGAGAGAGAGCGGTCAAAAATAGCTCCTAAATTTCGTTTAGAGTCCGTTGAAATGGCTTCAATACCATTAAGGCACAATGTCACTATTTCAATATTTGGGATTGAATGAATCCCTAATGTTGTTTTCGTTGGATTCAATTTATGTTTGTTGGCTGACATCCAACAATACATAGATTGCAGACATTCTTCCACAGTTTCAGTGTAATAAAGTTTAAACATCTTGATGTACATGAACAACTTTAACTGGTCGAGTTAGCGGCCTGATCCCCCTTTACCGACACAATCTAAATATCTAAACAATACTTTCAGATTCCAAAAGTTCCCTAAAATTTGAGTCGATTTGGCTTTAGGTCTTTGCCAGACCCTGAATATTTGGTTGAAGTATGTGGAATCCTATGTTAGCTCGTAAACTAAAAAGGACAATGCAATATGTCTTTTGAGATATTTTAAAGATGTCCCTGGTTTGGAATGTTTTATCACAAATATTTAAAAGGTTAGTGTATAATAGATAAAGGTTTGTAATGACGGAAATTATTTTAATACTTTTAATATTTTGGCTATAAATGATTGCTAACGAAATTAATTCAAACTAAATAAAATTGTCTGAAAAATACTATTATGTACATTTATAAAACGTTTTACTTTTTGTGATGAAAATCTGTGACATCACGGACTAAGAGCATACCTTTCTTTCCAAGCTCATATTTAATTATGGTGAAATTCCCTATAGGTAAAAAATGTTTTTAAAACACGTCTATTTTTAACTATATTGTTAACTAGTTATTTAGTCTATTTTCGCAGGGTATACCTCGTTGAGTCTTAGAAAAGAAATTATCTTGGTTTAGTATCCGTGCTGCAACACCGACGACAAAAGTGAAACAATGACAATTTTTTGTGTGCAAATTATTTATTTATTTTAATCTTCATGACTTTAGAGACAACCTATAAAAACGCTATATTATACCACATATTTATTTTCAATTTAGAAAATATATTGCACAAGCATTAAAGAAGTTCAAATGTAAAATAAAAAGATTAGATTAGATCGAATACTAATTGAGATAGATTTTTTTAACAAACTGAATAATTTTTCTGCTAAAGATACGGATATATAAGTCAGTGAATAGTGAAATGTCTAATTATAGTTATTATCAAAAATATAAACTACATTTTAAGATTGATTACCGGAATGTTGTCTTTGAGCAAATATATATAGATCGTGTGACAAAAGTTGATTCTTATAATAACCCTTGTTTTGCCATCGCGTGCGCGCACCCAAGCTTGTAAACAAATTGTATGTATAATAAGAATTTGATCTAATTTCTTTATGAGTGTATATTTCCCCTATGTAACACGCCTACATAGAGAAGACAAAATGCAGTAATTGACGCATATGTGGAATTAGAAATATCGCTTTTATGTATAACAGTTCATTGATTTTTTAAGTTTCTTAGCAAGGAATGCTAGATTAATATATTGTCTTATATGCATAGGCATAATATATCTATAGATATCGACAATAAATACTTTAAATATTTTTATCTTTGAGAGAGAAGCTGTTGGAATGAGTCTCAATAATATGCTATATTTCGAGAAATATAAAATTGAATAAAATATTGATAAACATAAGCTGTTGGAATGAGTCTCAATAATATGCTATATTTCGAGAAATATAAAATTGAATAAAATATTGATAAACATAATTTTATTAGAAAAATATTTAGAAATGAGAAAGTATTTTTTCTGGATAATATTGTCTCCGAATAATACAGATAGAGATGGTTAATCGTATAACCCTTTCTATAATTATACTTTTCTTTTTAAAATTTTATGAAATTTAATAAATTTTTGGAATTGGAATATTTTTTGAATTATAACCATATAAAACATATAATTATAATTTAATAAAATATAATATAACTATAATACTATAATACTATGACTACCTCTGATTATTTAGCCTTCATATGTCGTTCATTTTTAAATGTATGTATAAGATATTGAATGATATTTGAATGCACTATTTGTTATACAATAATGCTTTCAAATATCAATCGATATAATTTATAACGTATAGAAAATAAATTATGAATATCTATGCATCATTTTTGAGTTTTCGTGTATTATGAATATAACACACGGAAATTGAAATATGGCGATCAATATATTAGCATATTAAAAAAAATCAACATTTTTTTTAATTTTCTTGTTTGAAGTTACGTTATAAGTGTGTTTATATTTAAGTATGGCAGAAGATTGGCCAATGTTAGATTTTAATAAATTTCCCAACCAATTGATTTCTGGTTTGACATTGCCACAGATAAATAAAATATGTGAAGATGAGAATCCAATAATTTCAAAAACTAACGACAACGTTGATATAGATTCAGATCTCTCATTTTTAGATAATCTATTAAGTGTTCCATCTCTCGTTGAATCATCAGCCTCATGTGATGTGCCTGGTACGAGTTGCAGAAATAGAAACGCTAGATTAGCTTCACCACTAACAGACGAAGACATTTTAAAACTAAACACTAGTGTAATACCGGAACATTTTTTTATGACTAATGGTGCAACCATCGTAAGATGTCTAATAACACTTCGGACTCCCAGCAATTCTATGAGGTTCTATGTAAGGAGGTAATTTACCTATACCAAAAACGAAATAAATTACAATTTTTTTTTAATTTGTACACGAGGTGTGAAAAAAGGATTCCTCACTCTATATCCACAGAACTCACTCGTTTCTATAATAGCTGGATTGCAAGCGCATTTTCATCACCATAACATTTTCTATCGTTTTTTCTCAGATATAGTTTTTATACCATTCCAAAAGTCTCTCGACACAGCAATGAAACTTTCAGTGAAAAATAATGTTGGTTTGCATAGTTGGATGTCATCAACACCGATGAGGAGAAGTTATTGTGGGAAAAGGGGGAACTTGGAAGTTCGACACCCAAAATATTAGTTCAAACTTTATTTTACTTGAACGAAATCCATTTCGGAATACGGGGGGGTGGTAAAGAACATCATGAAATCGCTGTAGACCAATTTTCTATTGAAAAAGTAGATGGTATAAAGTGCCTAACCTACAAAGAAAAGGGAAATAAAACATTGATAGGTGGGATAAAACAGTGCAAATTAAATCCAAAAATCAAAAGATACTTCGAAAATCCAGATTTACCCAAAGAAAAGGGTCACATTGCACTTTATGAAATGTATATAAATCATCGATCTATGTAAACAAATGCTTTTTACTTGCAAGCCAAAAAATCTATTCAAGCACCTAACTCTGAACTGTATTTGTATACTTCGCGTGTTGTTATCGGCATCAATACCTTACAAAAAATGGTAAAAACCATGTGCTTGAAAGTTGGTGTTAAAGGAATTAAAACGAATCACAGTTTGAAAGCTACGCTAGCATCCAGGCTCTATCAAAATAAAGTGGACGAGCAACTAATCATGGAGATGACAGATCACAGGAGTACGGACGGAGTACGTTCGTATAAACGTACAAAATCTTGGCAAATAAGAGATGGAACCGCTCTCATTGATTGCACAGGTGGAACTGCCGCTCAAACGATTTCTCAACCACAAGCAAAAGAAGCACCAAAGCCACCTACTTTCATTTTTTACAACTGCGACTTCAAAATCTATCAAACATCATAATGCTTTTGTTTGATAAATAATTTGTTAATTGTTGTTGATTTAATTTAGTTAATCTCAGATATGTAATTAATATAAGAGTTGGTTATTATTGATTTATTTTAATTGATTTAATGATATTTTCTATGGTTAAAAATCTCCGTTTGTTATGCCTTCATATAATAATACACTGAAATAGATCATAACACACATACGTTATTAATTACAAATTATTACATGTATTAATAATTATATATATAAATATATGTATATAACAGAATATCATTATTGCACGATAAATCAATGCTATATTATTATTATTGTACGTAATTTAGATATTTACATAAATTTAATATTTTACTATTGAATATTAAATATTTAAATAGTACTAGGTTTTCTTTCTACGCTTACACACGCTTTGGCTTTACTATGTTAAATTTCAATAATATACAAGAATAAAAATTATCAGGTATAGATGATGCCTATTTAACATGGATAACAAACGAATGAAGAAAGAAATCGGATGATAAAGAAATCCCAGATTATGTACAGGGTGGCCCAGAAGTCACAGTCGATCTAAATAATAACAAATAAGTCTAATTATAACCAAAAATTTATTTTATATAAACATAAAACAATCAATTATTCTACTCGATAAATCGAATATTTAAAAAAATTCAAACGAAAACTGGATAAATAATAAATTATCCGTCATAAGGATCGACCTGAACACCTCCAACATCAATGCACAACTGTAATCGGCGAAAGGATCGATTGTGGATTTTTTGAAGAAGCTTATTGTCGATTTCATCAAATGCCAAATTGACAGCCCTTTTCATATCGTCAACTGACTGTGGTTGTTGCTGACGTACTCGTCGTTTAACTATGCCCCATAGGGCGTTGTCGCAAGATGTTAGGTCGGGACTTCTTGGCGACCATGGTGTTGGACCATGTTTGCCAACCCATCGTCCTCAGCAGTGGACACGATTGACATGATCTTCAGCTGTAAGAAACTGAACATTTGTAGGTTTCCACGGCTTCAGATGAAAATCCTTCTTTAAGATTCTTTGCACACTCGTTCTGGGAATGTCCAGTTCATCGGAAAGTCGTATTGTTGACGTTTTCGGAGTATTGGTAACAGCGTTATTCACAAGGTCAATGTTCTCAAAGAGGTTTCCTGTTTCGTGCCATGCCTTAATATAACTGCCTCTAGGAGGTTCATGGTCAAATTTATCACTCAATTTTTGACGGACAAGCTGCATATCAGGTTTGGAATCCCCTGCTTCGTGCCACCATGCTGCAGCTAAGATTATGTACTCTACAGTGTAGTTACTGACATCACTACATGCAGCCATCTTAAAATAAAATAGTGACTTCAATTAAATATTGTTGGCTATTGATTAATTATTGCGCAAGAATTATTGTAAAACAATTATTGTGCAAGAATTATTGCGCAAGAATGGCAAGGCACGCTAATAAGAAAAAAATTTAGATCGACTGTGAGTTCTGTGCCCCCCTGTAGACGAACAATTAAAACAGTTGAAAAAATAATTTGTTCCAAAACCCCCAAGATTCAAATGGAAAGAACATCGAAACGGTTGTGCCAAAAGAAATATAAACACATTCAGAATGCAAGAATGTACCAAGGATAAGATGACATGCCTGGTTGTTCCACTTAAGCTGTATTTAAATCTGATTGTATTTTACTCTGTTACTTAGTATATACATGTATTGAGCTTTTAAATGATTAGTATTGATTCTCATTACATGCCGCAAATTGATACATTGTTCTCCGGAAATTTAAAATAATAATTTAATTTTCTGATTATACAATATATAGTTTATAACGGTATTGTCAATTGATTATATCAAACTGATGTGTACGACACTGTGTGAAGTAATTAAAAATTAAGTTATCATTGATTTATTAAAATTAAGGAAAACAAATGGAGAAAAATTTATGAAACAAAGCCTTGATGGTATCCGCTATTCGATAAATCGTATCATTAATCGTATTCATGGACGTAGTCCTTCGTAGTCCCTGAAGTCCTAAGGAAAAAATGTTGTTCAGCATTACTCAGAGGTACCAGCAGATACCATATCCACTATTATGGGTAAGTTAAACAAAAACACACCAGTACAATTGCAACTTACTGTCTGGTTATATATTTGCGTTTCATAATTGTACATTGCAAAAATTTGTTGCTTAAAAATAAATCTTGTTGTATTTTATTATAATGAATTGTTATAATATTGTTATTATTATTGTTATTTGATATAATATATTTGAGCGATCTATACAATTTTTTCTCGATCAGTCTATACTAGAAATTTGAATTTAGAATAGATATCTGAGACACATAAAATCCATACAATCAATTGACAATATTCTATGTAATAGATATGGTAATTTTATATAATTTTATATAATTTGATATAATTTGATATATTCTAATTTTACATATGTATGAAAATTTACCCTGTGTAAGCTGTGATTTCATATGATAAGGACTAATTCAGATGATTAATTCAAATTCATGCAATGATATTCAAATATAGATTAAATCCACATGTGGCATCCAACATTACATACTTATTAATGTCGTTTAATTAAAGAATTTTCCAACTTGAACAACATACAAATAACACAAAATACAAATTTAATGGCTCTCAATTTTAAATGTTTTTAATGGACAACTGTTGTGCTTCAAATATATTTTGAAGAATCTTTTTCAAATATAGGTTGAGTTTATTTTTGAAAACAATAGCTTAAAGAATTTATCGTTAGCAATTTTATTTTACTGTTAAAAAATTCAACAACTTGATATTTTATATATGGAAGAAAGATATTGTTAAATATTTAGAAAATAAAAGTTGTCAGTTATAACTATTAACAAAAGAAAATGTGATAATTAAATAGACAAAGCTGGCTTATTAAGCACGTATAAAATAAATGCAAGTTGGTGTTAAACAAAATTAATCATGGAATAATTGTCACATTTAAAAAAATGTTAAAACAAAGGCTTTATAAATTTTATTATAGAAACTAAAATGAAAATTTTCACACTCATAATTATATCTTAATGTAATTCTTTAAATTTATAAGATTAATGTATAATGTATAAAAAATGTTGAACGTTACCAATTCCCGTTTGTTAATTTATTCAGAATAATCCTGTGGCATATGTTAACTCTTGGACTTCTCTAGCTAATTAAAAGGGTATTTTTATTAAAAATTATATTGTTACAGAACGAATTTTACATCCCGAGTACATTAAAATTATAAGTTTATTTATAAAGGAGCCCATGAACACACCAACAAGTGCATGAACACATCAACAAGTGCATGAACACATCAACAAGTGCATGAACACATCAACAAATACAGGAACACATCAACAAGTGCAGGAACACATCAACAAATACAGGAACACATCAACAAGTGCAGGAACACACCAACAAGTGTGGGAACACATCAACAAGTGCAGGAACACATCAACAAATACAGGAACACA
>JAUZNC010057262.1:34634-49240 GCA_034780395.1 Vannuccia rotundouncinata | reverse complement strand
TATACACTCTTTATGGATATTAAAATATATTTGTTTATGGTTTAAGAATAAAGATACTATATATATTATCACTAATGGAATCACTAAAAAGATATTTGAAAAACAAGGCCGGCATAATACGGATATTTATATATTTATATTGTGTTTATAAGTATTTTTTTTTAGATATTTATATTTTTGTGGTTTAAAGCTCTCTATACACTCTTTATGGATATTAAAATATATTTGTTTATGGTTTAAGAATAAAGATACTATATATATTATCACTAATGAATCATAATAATTTACCACAATCAATGTCAAAATTAAGCAAAATGATTTGAGCTAACTTCAATTAACTGTCTATTATATATAATCATATAAGAAGCAAAAAAACGACGCTACCTTCACTATAGCAATAAGAATGCTTAAAATTTGCGCTGTTTTGTTTTTGTTGTATTTAAAGTTTATTAAATTCAGTATTTTCTAATAAAATCTGATTGAAATTTTTTTCGTGTTTCAACTATTAGTACTATTTCATATACAACTATTTAAATATACACAAAAAAGATGGCAGATCTATTAAAAAATCTTTTATTTGTTCAAAACCTTTAAATCTTATTTGAAGGAACTATATAGAAGAGTTATATATAAAGTTATATATATATATAGAGTTATATTTATGCGTGCTTGCGTGTACATATGGCGTCAAGAATGTCCATGTGGAGAGGTTAGAGCTAGTTTCTATGTAAATTTCATTGTGTTTAATAAGTAAAAAACAGGTCACTCGTTGCAAAAACATGTTCCACCGTAAGACACGATCATCTTATAAAAAATAATTAGATCAAAATATATATTTAATCAATATAGGAGTTTAGGTGCGCGACCACATAAAAAAGTGGTGAGTTTGGCAAGGTGGTACTAGTTTCGTACCCATGATATTACGATCTGGCGCCATAATCAAAATATTATATATATGGGGCTGTCCTAAAATTACGTCACGATTTTTTGACCCTCCCTGATCGTCACAGATCGTCTGCACATTTTCCGCAACCCTCCCTTCAAAATTGCATCTCATTTAGCACTACCATCCTTACCCATTTCCAGCAAATAATTCACTGAGATTGGTATATGTAAAACAAATGTTGACCTTTAAATATTTAAATTTCATCCATGACTCTATGGAAATTCGCGAAAAGTTGGTGTATTATACAGATGTACTCTAAATAAGTATAGATGTATTTTAAATTAATAGAAAATCTATAATAAGAAGAAAACGCGTATTCAAAACAAAATGTAGGTACAAAATACCCATTTGAAATAAAATAATTAACAATAAACATATAATACTATAACATACAAAAGGTTTATCAATGAGTTTTGAACAAACGTTTTATTAAGCCTCTTCTCCAGCAGATTGTCTATTTTCGATTTCTGTTATTGCATGGGGTTTCAAACGTTATATGCACCAAATACCCATTTTAAATGAAATAATTAACAATAAACATACTATAACATACAAAAGGTTTATGAATGATCAATGATTTTTGTACAAAAGTTTAATTAAGCATCTTCCCAAACAGATTGTTTATTTTTGATTTCTGTTATTGCGGGGTTCCAAATTGAATTTGAATACTTTTCTTTTTCCGCAGAACAGGGAGAATAGGGAGTTTCATCTTATTCCACAACAATCCTCATTTCTTCACTTAACAATATTTGTAAAAATATTTAGATTCTCTTACATGGTTCAGTTTCCATTCCTTATCTTTGATGAACAGAGCTATGTATACTTTTATACTCATATATATCATTTCATTAAATCGTTATGTCACCTTTACCCTTTTCTTTGGCCAAATATGATCAAAACCGCAGCACTGGTTCTGAGGGCAAGCAGTTTTCTGAGATTGACAATACGGTCCACGACATCTTTGACTGGAAGTCACCCTCAGTGATCGGTCTCAACACTCCCGAGAGTGGAGGAGGAGAACCAAGTCTGCATTGCAGTTTTGTGTCGGAAGTAAAGGAAGCAGGCTTTTCTTTCCAAAATTCAACGCTCGACTGCAGTGATGTGGGCAGCTGCACCATACCGAAAGCAGTTTGGAGCATATCATATATATTTTTTGTTGTTAATTACATATTTATAAGCCTGTATTAATTAAGTTAAATAATAAGTGAATGATTATTGTACTAGTATATATACTTATATTTCAATTATATTATATAGTTTCGTTTTAACCCTATCCATATCGGGGGGGGGGGCTGATTCAGCACCCTCCCCCCTCTTTTATTTTCGCTGTCATTTTTTATTGAAAAATTTTAGTGCAGTAAGCTCTCGTGACTTTTTCTAAAATGAAGTTTTAATACTTTTAGCGAAAAAAAAATCATCCATATACCCATGTGGATGATCATGAGTGCGGTCCATAACCGTCATCCCAAATTTTACAACAAAAATAAAATGTTTTTTTTTAATTTATCAGGTATACATGAAATTGATTACCTATACTCTGAGGGGTGGCTATTATAGTGAATTATATTTCATTGCTAATACACAATTAATCACCAACACACACATAGAAATATAAATATTTATATTTCTATGAACACACACTATAATATTGAAGCACTCAGTACTTTATTATATAATAAATTATTTCGATTAATATTGAAAATAATTTTACAGTACATATGACTATAGTACACTGCTAAAGTAGATTTCATTAGGGGGGGGGCGAATCAGCCACCCCCTAGTACCTGGCTGCGTTAAATAGCTCGGTATGGATATAGGGTTAAAGAGTGTATTCAATCAATATTATATATTTTAATAGGCATTTGGATTTTATTATATATTGATTGAATACAGCCTCTTTGAAGCGAAAATATTACCGTATATAATTGAATTGGATTATTTTTTAACTCCCATGAATTCATGAATTTCGTATTGATTATCGATATATATATATATATAGCTTCCTACGTGGACGTTTATTTCTATTGAATATTGGTCAGTTTGCCCGTCTAAATAAATAATATTTAAGTCAATGATACAGATCGATTTGTCTTAAAAGAAATTAACATATTTATTTGAATTTTCGGCTAAAAAATTTAAAATATTAAAATATGCTCAATAAGGAACGTTTTTATAATAAATTAAGTATTAGGTTTACCTAAGCGTAAATAGTAAACTATATATATAAGACTTCTAAATTATTTATCTAGATCGGCAAACTAATAAAAAAAAGGTTAATAACACATTTCAATTATATACGGTATTATAGTTTCTTTTCAAAGTTTCTTTTCTTTTTATTCCCTCTTTAAAACGAAAAAATTACCGTAAATAATTGAAATGCATTATAATTCCCATAAATTTTTGTATTTATCATCGACATAGATTTATTCCTCCGCTGTTGTTTACTATAATTGAATATTGTCTAGATAAATATAATATATATACAAATATATATATAAAAATACAAAAATTAACATAAAAAATTAAATTGCTTAATCCATAAATCTATTTTGACAAACTAATGTAATAAAATAATTCAATTTATAATTAATTTACGTTTATAATTTGCTTGAATTGTAAAATATTATTATATATTTTAATTACGATATTTGCTAAATATATTTTTGTTATAATCGCAAATTCTAAATAATGCCAATTTCATAATTTTATAATTAACTAAATTCCTATATTAAGGTATCATTTAATAAATAATAAACTATTTAATATTAATTAAAAATATTTTATAAATTCCAAACAGTATATTAAAATATAAAATTATTTATTTATTTGACTTTTGACCATAATTTAAATTAAAAAATTAACTTTAGACGGTAAACATTTGAGTGGTTTGTTTAGTCCCTTACCAAAGTTGAGTGTAATTTAATTTATTGATTGCATTTTTCCAAATTAGATTTTCGATAACCATGGGCCAGTGCGCAGGCAAAGAAAGGTCAAATGATAACGGTATGGTTTTAAAAGTATATTTTATGCATTATATAATTTAGAAATATATTTTGTATAGTTATACTGAAAGGCTTTCTCTACTATTTTGAATAACATATAGTGTAAGTGTTCCTGTTCATGTTTTTTCTATGGATATTATGAATGAAATATCCTCCATGACAAGCCCATTTTTATGCAGGGCAGTACAAAAAAGCAGAAATTAAAGGGGGCAAGTGCCCCCCCTGCCCTCTGCTAGATATGGGCCTGTTATATATAAATAAATTGGAAATGGCTAAAATCTTGTCTGTGACAATGCCATTAAAAAAGAAAATGTACCTGTTGGCTGTTACCTTTGATACTTTTTATCAGTTATCACACTGCAAAATAAAAGGCTCTATAGAATCATAATACTATCAATAATTTAAGAGAAAATTTCTCAATATAAGCCAGGCACCATAAAATGTAGCTTAACAAGGTATATCTGATGTACATTATATCAAGATTTATACAAGCCTTTGATAAACCTTTGAATTTGATCTTACTCCTTGAAAACACTTAAAACTCCTTGAATTTGTTCAAAACCCTATGAAAACCCTTGAATTTAATTACATTGCACCTACTAGTGCTTATTTTACAAGAACTAACTCGTTTCTAAGATATCATATGATGCAAGAATACAACTACATTAACATATAGAAGCACAGTTTAAAGGAAACAACTCATTAAACTTTGTGCCATATATTGCAATATACTTGAATGTCCAAAATATAATGGATACAATATATGGGAGAGTCGACAACAGGGTCATGCAAAACAACCATCAAGGAAAACTGTCTACCTTCTTCTCATAAACATGACTCCATCTGATCCAGATTCTTACTATCATTATCAGTTTGGCCAGAAATATGCTGTATTTACATGCAACTTACACTTATATAGAGTGGCTTTCAATGTCCTTTGGCCTACCTAGAGCAATTTGGAGATGTTATTTTGCATTTGGGAGGAATGCACACA
This sequence comes from Vannuccia rotundouncinata, assembly GCA_034780395.1. Taxonomy (NCBI): domain Eukaryota; kingdom Metazoa; phylum Platyhelminthes; order Proseriata; family Coelogynoporidae; genus Vannuccia; species Vannuccia rotundouncinata. The sequence goes on along the minus strand of JAUZNC010057262.1, from coordinate 44,298 downwards.
TTAATAAGTTTCATTGGTTCAGTTAGAAACACTTATGGCAGGTAGTGGTCTGTCTGAGATTCTTGAGTCTACGTTTGGAGGTTTCACAAAGCTGTGGATTGAAAAAAAAATTACCACAAAACTTACTAGCCTTGTGAATAATTACTGAAGAACTACTTCACCCACTAATTGAAGCTGACATCAATAAAACATCTACATTGCATCAGATGATAAGCCATGTTGCAGTTGAAAACAGGACTGCAAAACTTTCGGCTGACATATTGGTCAAGGCAGTTCTGATTATGATGATGTTCATATCTGCCGAGTGAGAAGCAGACTGGTATTTACATCTTTGCAATCTAGCTGAAATGATTCCTTACTTCTTTGCAGTAGGACATGTAAATTATGCAAGGAATGCTCTTTATTACCTGCTTTCAATGGAAGGGCTCCCAGCTGTGGTACTTGAACAGTTCTCAAAGGTCAGCATGTCATGCAACACATTTGGAGCAACATGTATATTGAGACGACATTCATGTGGTATGGGCATGGGAAGCATGACATCAGGGGTATTACATTGAAATCTGAAGCATTGAAAGTCTGGGCACTTAGTCTGCATCTGTGTAGCCAACTTGAACAAGACCTGGAGTCACTAAGTGAGGATGAACAACCAAGTGTTGAAATCCACAAAGAATAAATGAAGAGGAGGAACGCAGCAGACAAGAGCAACTGTGTTAGTATAAGGAAGAGGTTGGATAAATATATACATCCATTCAAGCCTGAGGAGCATCCACCAGAGCTTATCAACATAGTAACTGGTAGTACTGCACTATCTGTGGTTAATGTAGACGATACTGTCACAATAGGTACACACCAAATGAAAGAATTTGAAAGTCAATGGCCAAGGTCATTTCATGAAACAAGCAAGTGACCAGTGAAGACACAAGCAGTCATCAAGAAATCTGTGAATGTAGGTGAGGAACAGTTGTTTGATACAGACTTAATCTACACAAAGGGGATAGGTCTTCAAGCCAGCAGCAGAGACCTTGACTTGAACAACGTTCTGTCATATGAACTGGCACCCATTCCAACAGCTATGTTTACAAAATCGGGTCAACATAGAATTGCAAAAAAAAACAAGTTAAAACTGAAGGAGATATTAAAGAAAGACACATCTGCACGATTATCCTCCAGGTAGATAGAAAGTGTTGTGATTGATGGATCTGCCATATTTTACATTGTCAGTTGGCCAAAGACTGGAACAGTCAATGACTATTTGGTCAAGTTCAGATGATACATTGAATGAAAGCTTGTTGATTACAATGTGTACCTCATTTTCGATAGGTATCGCAACTTCAGCACAAAGAGTGCAACCAGATTTGATTGCATAGGAAATGTTTAGATGCGGATTCACAAATTATTGCCAAGTATGGAAATTCCTTCATGAAGTGATGTTCTATGTATCGTTTCCTGCAATAACTACAGGTGTACTGCCTAAACTGGTGGTAACAGGAGAAGATGAATCACCTGTAGAAATAACATTCAGTGTCAAAATACGATGTGACAACATGTGCACAAGCCATGAAGAAGTGGACAACATCATTATGCAACAAATGGTTCATGTCAGAAATGAATCTAATTATGGGGTTACAATGATTACATTATGTCTGACCTTCCAGCTGTTTATGAGTTATCTGGATGTGATACTGTTCCTTTGATTTCAAGGCATAGGCAAGGGCAAGTTGTAAAGGAATCAACAAAGTTCATTGCAACGTTTTATAGTGTGGAAGATGCAATGACAAGTGCAAGAATTAAAGCCTGGTCAAAAAAGGTTGGTAAGTCAACAGTGTCAGCACAAAATCTTGATACACTCCCCCCAACAACTGAATCATTTCTTGAAAATATCAAGAGAGTGCACTTTCAAGCTTGTGTATGGAAACATGCTGTTGACCCAGACCCACCAACACTTGATCCACAAGATTATGGATGGTACAAAGATGAAGAACAGAAATCGCTAATGCCAGTCTTGCTTCTGGATGAAGTTCAATATGCACTTCAGGATGTACTAAAAATTAAAAAGTGCTAATATGAAAATGAGACTCCTTGTTCAAATTTGCAATGTCATTGCAATAGTTCTTGTTTCTGGTGTACTGTGTTCTGTGCATGTCATGGAGAAAGCATGTGTTGTAACCAAGAAACAAAATAATTACTTAGGACATTTTGTTGTATACTGTTAACTACTAGCAACTCTTATTCATATACACATGATTGACATTACACATATGGTACAGGTTTTTATGTGTTTATGTACAGGTTTTTCCTTGAAACTGTACTTTAATTGAATTTTATTAATTTGTCCTTTCAACATTTAAAATAATAATTTAAACTGGAAAACAGTACTAAATTTGAAATTTAATAAATATGGCTGCAATGTTGGACGCCATCTTGTTTCTAGAGAGTTGCCCAAGGATGACAGTTTGTCATCTGTCAGATTCTTAATTGAGACACTTATACCTACTAATATATGCAAAAACATTTTATATGCAACTCATTGCAAGGTTCACTGCAGGACTATATTCATTTCACTATATTTCAAGTTTATAAATATATTTTGTTAATAACATGTTGTAAATACTATTATATTTTTGTTTGCCCTAATGGCCTGTGAAAGTGCAGCAAGATCTAAGTATTATTCATATTTACATGATCAAAAAAGTCAAATGCTGAGAATAAAATTTAAAAAATGTAAGGTTAAAGTTATTAAAGAAGTCCAACAACTGAAAAAATGGAAGTGGAGAAAGCAAATCTCAGGTATATATGTTAAGGAGGCTGAATAACATGCTAATGTACTATTGATTGTCAATTCCCAAGAAAAGCAAGCTGCAATTGTTTTGTTGTCCTAAGAACCTCATGATAAAGTGAAAGAATTAAAATAATACCTATTTTAACAATTGGATTTTCTTAGAAATTTAACATTATGTTATATCTATGTATGTAGATAATATATATATATAATATCTTACAGCTGTAACATGATTCTCACTTTACTCTTATTACATTATTGTAATTTGTCTATTAAATAAAGCTTATATTGTTAAAGGTAACTTTACCAAATATCTTGATTGGGAAGTCTCTATTGTACAAAGATGGCAACACTAATGAAGAATGCTAAACACTTCTACATTTGGAGTTTATCCTTTTTGTATTTTATATTTGTACTAATATTAGTATTATTATTACATTCGTGCAATTTGTCTATATTTTCAATGTAAAAACTACTTTTGTTACTTGACATATAAATTGGACATATATAAGAATAATAATAACCCTTGAAAAATTTCAAGAACCCTTGATTTTTGTGAAGTCAGAGTGATGAACCCTGTTGTATACTCAACTTTATCTTTTACTAGTTAAATTGGCATAATAGGGACATATATCTGGAGTACAATTATCATGGAATGCAGACTGGAATAGAAGGACATTTGTTTGTTTTTTCAAATGATCCACTAAATTATGGTTTACCAATGGATCCATGTGTTTTCTCTATGGCAATTACACACACAATATTTTGGACAATTTATATATAAAAATAAGCTTCGCATGCACAAGATTTTGTCAATATTGGCCATAGAAAATAGTCTTTTATGGTTCTATGCAAGTTTTATTGTTTATAAATGACCATGTTAGTTCATTAATTAGGTTGGCTAGGTATGACCTTGGAATGAGCTGGTTACTAGTATAACCAGTAAATATAAATTTAATATTTAGTAAATATTTTAGATTAGTACAAAGTTTATTTTTATTAACATTAAATTAGGATTAGGCTTTCTATATTTATATACAAAAATAACTCCTTGAAGAATTAATTCACAACCAAAGAATGCCTAGTTTTACTATTCCATTGAAATCACTGCCTTTATTTCTTTATTCTTTTATTCCTTCTTTCCTTTCCTTCCTTCTTTCTTTTCCTTCTTTCTTTTCCTTCTTTTATTTTGTATTATTTGACCAGTTTGATTACCTATTGAATTCATTTATGAGGATGATAACAAAATCTACTTACCTACATATTTTATTTATAATAATTATTAGAATGTTATTAAGTTTTATAAATAAAATTTCTTTTGTGGTATCATTACAGATAAAGTTCTATGAGTCTGAGATAAACCTTTTTGTATTTATTTCATTCAAATTGATTTCAAATAATATTCAGTTGCATTATCATTTTCATGTTATTAGAATAAACTGTAATAATTTCAAAACTATAATTAATATCAATCACATTAAAAAGTTAATATAAATATTATATTTACTATTATCTATATTTAAAAATTATCTATATTAGAAGTTGGGATTACTCACAAAGCATCTTTCAAAGAATTGTAAAAATTGATCATTCATTGAAGAAGAAAAAATTGATTGCAGGAAAATTTTGGTACTAACTACAATGAACTAATGAATGGCAAAAGGCAGATAAACGAATGAGTGCTTTTTACTATTCTTTGAACTGTTAACATTGTCTCTTTCAAATTATCTACATTGTTTATTTGTATTCTTTATATTCAGATAACAATTATTATATTTAATGAATCTTTTTTGAAGTTCTTTATAAACTCACATATATATTAACATTATAATTTTTTCCAAAATCATATTTTTTGGGAATAGTTTAATTAAACAAATAAAGTGTAAAAGTTTTATATGAGACTGTTTTAAATAATAAGATTTTTAGTGTAGGTTTAATTAAAAATTGATATTAAGTTTTATTATGTCATTTAATTTTAAATGTGTTAAAAACGGAATTCACAAAAACTAATTTCTCTGTCATTTGAAAATATTATATATTACCAAAAATTTGCATTTCTTGTGAAATAATTTCTTCAAATTTATTGATATTTAGATTTAATGATAATATTTTAATACCAGTTTTAATATTTTTTCTTCATGTTTTAGGTTATGAATACACAGGAGTGAATAAAGGTTTGTAATTTTATTTAATTATCTTAATATTTATTAATAAATTTTAAAAATGTTTCTGTTACATAAATTCATTATTTTAGAAAAACAGTCCAAACAAAGGTAAACATCCTTATAATAATCTGTCGTTTGCTAAGTACATTTTGCATGACCTAGTTGAATGTTGTTGGTACAATTTGTTTATTTTGTTAGCTTGTTACACTTTTCGTTTATTATCTGTATATTAAAGGTTTTTTGTTGTTGTGTCTAAATCCACTCTAATTTATTATTTATATTATGTAATATTTGCATGTCGCTAAGTTATTTGGATGAGGTTTGAATTGAATGATTCAATCAAAAAAAATATTTTTCGTATATATATATTTCATATTTTTTTGATGGTGAAATGGTCGCTTGTGCAATTTACTTATATGTAAATATTGAAATCATTGTTTATTAAATTATGCTGAATACCATTCCAACAACATCACAAATGATTTTGTAGATAATTACACAAGAATATTAATATCCGAACAATTAGCTAATCAATGGTTAATAAAAACGGATTTAGGAGCAGCTGTAATTGATTAAGAAAGAAATTCTATTTGCTAGAGGAAGATATTAGAACCCGAATCGCATTCAAGAGAGCACATTTTATTTCCAGTCTACCCAATGACTGAGTAAGTGCACACTCCAAAAATCTGTGAAGATAAGAATGAATTATTCTACAACATTTGTGTCATTTATTTGTATTTTTTAATGTTCGGAACCTGCGTTTCCGAGGAAATTTTTGTCTGATTTAGATTAAATATGTTGTGATATTATTGAAGTAGAATAAAATTTGATATTTCTGGATTTATGATACTATCGGACGGATATTATAATGTCTACACACGAGAAAACTGAAAAGTCTAATCTAATTTCTAAGGATTCCGATAAAACTGTTAAAAAAAGTATGATTACAATATATGATATTGTTGAAATTATATATAGTAACCCATTTTTTATTTAGAATTGAGATGTTTTTACTCTGTGAATATTTCATCATATATTTGTGCACTTACATTCAGAGGAACCAAGGGATCGCGAAGACACTCTTAAGGGACCGGTACAAGACAGGTGAGCTTTGAAAATTGCTTCTATTTTTTATTTTTAAATTATGTGTTTCATATATACTTCCTTGATTAATTAATTTAAATTAAATAATTAAATGGTCAAAATTTACTAATTTGGCTTTAATGTAAAAAACACGATATCATTGCATGAAGTTATGTAAAAGAACATTTTACTTTATTTAGTTTAAAATTGCTGTTACATTCTAATACATCATCGATTTTAAAATAAATTTAAGCTTTTTCTTTAATTTTGTAGATCATGTACAGACGTCATTTGTTGTATATTGTTTACAATATGCATTCTTGCATTGGGAGTTTTAGCAGTGTGGGGTAAGTTTCATTGTTTAATGCTAATTAAGTCTAATCTGATACTAAATAACTATATTTGATTGTCTGTTCCAATTTCCTCTTTATTTCCCAGCTTTTACTTTTGGGGACATTCGTAGAATCATCTATCCGACTGACTCCATGGGAAGGATCTGTGGAGTTGAGGTCAAGTATGTATCTTACATTTATAAAAGATGCTTTGATACTGTTTTTGTATTGCAATTATGGAGAATTTTCACTGTTCTAGCTTTGTTTTTTGATATGTATTCAGTCGAGATTTAGATTACGATATTAATTCCAATTTCATTTTTGTTATTTGTTTAATAGTTGACCATTTTCTCATATAAGTATAATAAATTAATGATATCCCTAATTATTGAACTTCCACCGTTAAAAATAATTGCACAATGTTGGTTATATTTATTTTATACTCTTTTTGTTACCTTTATCTTTCAGTGAGTAAGTACATATATTGCCGCTTAGTGGCGCTTTGTAATTGAGTGCATTGTCGTAGATTTTGTTGCTGACACATAGTGCTTGTTGCATAATCAAATATTTTTTTATCTGGTGTTTAATGTGGTCTGTTATACAATATACCTAAAATTTACAAACTTAAACCGCACATATTAATTATCTTTTTATAGAATAAACACTATATGTAAACCATTTATTTTAAAATCTTCCAATTTTTTAAACTTTCAATGAAGTGAGTTAATATTAAACAGTTTAAACATTATTAATATTTTTTCATTATACATATATTATACAAATCAATTAATAGACATTTTATTTAATGCTCGACGACTTTAATTTATCAACTGTTGATTCAGTAAAATCAGCAACAATTTGAGAATACAAATAAACAGCGAGGTTAAATCATACTTTATAAAAATTTAAATCATATTTTTAAATACAAGATTCTTGTTATTTCCATCTGTAGTCGTAAATAAAAGTATAAAATAAATTTTACAATGAGATAACGTAATAGATTATAAAATGTTTGAGAGTAAAATGAAAGGGGTTGACCGATTGATGTATAATATTTTGACCATTTAATGATTAAAAAAAAAATGTTTTATAGCAAGCTGTATAACTCTATATCAAACTATTAATATGAATCATTACCGTGCAAAAGCTATAAATGTATGCGGGTATATATATACCCATACGCTTATCAAAAGTCATTTCAACATATGGTGGTTTTCATAAAAAGTTGTGCTATGTTCCACTTTGTTTGCAATATTTTCAATATTTGTTGTGTCATTGGTAAAAATTAAATTATTAAACCTTACAAACAAAAAATTGAGTAATGTAACAACCATCTATAGACTAAGTAGTAAGATTTTCAATGATTTGATAATATAAAATATTCTAATTGAACATATTCATAGATATTGTTATATTATGCATAATATATTGAGAGGAAATGTTATCTCTCGTAAGTATCTGCTTATTATACTTAGTGTACAATATCTACGAGGAACAAATCATTTTACAATTTAGTTATTGTAGTCATTGACATTTGTAAGTAATGAGTTGTTTTTATTGGTAAATTTATGAATATTTTTTAGTACATTGAATTAAATTGACACACCGCTTGCTTGCTATGCCTACCCATCAAATATTTAACTTGCTCTGATTATATCAGAAATTTAGATATTAGCATGCTACATTTCGTTAATTGGAGCCAATTTTGTTGAAAATATTGTTTCTGCCTAATTTGGAGCCTCCCTTGGCAATGTTTTGATGACTAAACACCATGGAGTAATTAATATATTTCTTATTTAATTAAGTTGGTAATATTATGGTCTTTATCTATTTACTATTGGTTTATATGCTGTCTCGTTAAAATGTGTTTTTTAGTATATTATATCAATAAAATCTATACATATCATATTTTTATAAGAAACTATTATAGTATTTCGTTTTATATGAAATCGATCGTCCTTGTGAATTTTAAACTTCAGTTTTAATTAAACTTTATCATTTCAGAGATCGTCCAAATCTTCTCTTCTTTGATTACCTCGTTTGTGTTAAAATGGGCCCCGCTGTTTTGGTTACTGGCTGTCCAACACCTCAGGTATGTATACAAAGTTGTGTTCCCTCGATATCATCTTAAATAATTAAATCCAGATAGATATTTTGTGAATATAATTAAAGTATAATCAGGACTTTAATGAATATGATAGTATTTCTACAACCTGGAACAACTTTGTAGGAAATTGTATAGCATTGTTCTGCGTTGTGAAAATAAAATTATTTTGTAAATAGCATAGATATTATATTATAACTAAAATAGATTAAACTGTTCACAACGTTTGGCATCTTAAGAATGTCGCTGCTGGTGACGAATTGCGTTTCCCGACGAATACCGTCCTCTTCGGACGGTTTGCATTCCTGATAAAAAGAACCTAATTCGTCCTATGAGGACGTATTCGTTAAGGTAACGGAATTGGTCGCCAACATCACCATTATTGGAAATAGTACATTATTTAAATAGGTATAAGGGAATGGTTCTTGTTTTGTACTGTCTAAAATTAATAAATTTGTTCATACTTTAAATTTTAATTTGGTTGTTTTAGAATATTATATGTGATATCTGAGGTAAATATACTTTTTTATAATTAGTGTTGAAAAGTATTTTGAAATTCTCAAGATTTTCCACATTTGTATTTCTATTTGTAACGTTTATTTTAGATTTAATGATATACAACTGTTTTAGGTCAATTGCTTATTAATTATCTCTGTGAAATGGTATATTAATTTTAAATAATTCTATGTGACAAGGATAACTCACTCCGCTAGAATGATTCTCATAATTAGGTGTGTGTCAAAAAGTGTCCCGATTACACTTGGAGTTGGCACTGGAGCAAGGCGAAAGATGTCGGTCGTCATTTGATGGTCTGTAAGGGAGGGCTTGCCGGAGATGACCCCACATACAGTTCCCGGGTAAGTTTACAATTATTGGTCAAGTAGAAGAGTTTCCTAAGTGCATCTTGTTAATTTTCTGCTACTAAAATGTCCTTCAAGACTGTTGAAGATCTTGTCAAGTCGTCCGAATGTGCTCCGTACATCTTTCCGACCCTTCCAAGTGAGTAAAAGACACGGATGGTTGTGTTGATTCCGAACGAGGGAAAACTTATTTCTTATGTTATACCTGTTTTCAGTGGCTGGTAGATGTATGCCCAAAAACATACACGGATTCTTTACTAACAAAACGGTCAAGATTGAAGATAAAGAAGGTGTTGCCGTCAACGGTTCCTATGTCTTAGAAGGAAATATGTGAGTTCAAG